>JAHDVE020006376.1:0-134749 GCA_022606495.2 Halesus radiatus
CTTCTAATCTAATGTATATAATACCAATGACAAATAGGATTTAAACAGTAACTTCAATGTCATGCAATGTGCAGTGTTTTCTAATATATGTGTCCTGTGCGTGCAGCCATCATTAGTCAAGTCATACCATCTCAGCCCAAAACATTGTAATTTAATTAGTTTTAATCTGGAGTGCCCTGCCAGGTAAGTATGTTTTCTGTATATGTACATAATAAGATTAACCCTAGCAAGTAGTATTTGTACAGCGCCCTTGAAGTGATTTTTCACAAAAACGGCGCTATATAAATCGTCCAAGTATTATTATTATATCAACGTGTTTCGAAAGCGATGCTTTCTTCATCAGCATTCATCCGGTCTCATTAGCTCATAATGAGACCTACTGCACCATTTTTATTTATCCATAAATAACTCCCATATTTTTGGATACTGTATTTTTGTATGATTGCAAAGTTCTTTTTTTACTTAGTTTTTGTTACTCGTATCAGACTTATTTTAGAAAGGCTTGCCAAAAATGTGTAATGAACCGGTAAATCAGTTCCGGGTATTTCAAGACGCTTCAAATCTCACCTTTTTTTTCAGTATACAAAATTTCTCAGCCTTGTGTTTGCAATAGAAACATTATTTTACTTTCTCTATCTAGTGGCAGTCTTGTATTTTATACAAATTTCAAAATAACCACTAAAATTGCAATATGTGAACTGTATATTTACAATATTTACACGTATTGTAACATCGAAAGGAAACACATTTGAAACTACAAAGCATTTTCCCACAGACTAGATAGATCCGTCAGCGGAGTTTTTATCCCGTAAAAACATGGTCCAGACTCTTAAGTGGGAAAAGATAAATATTCAGCCTTTGGCACGATCCAAATGTTATTTATACTGAAATCTCATTTCTGCTAATCGACGGGAGACGTGGGCTTTGACTGACAATAGTCGGTAAACAGGCAGCTTATCGATTATTGATCGCCATGTTTACAAAATGCTTGCATTACTTCTGCGAACCGCTTCAAAATAACGCAGACACAAATACATAGATCAATTTAATTTGAATTTTATTGAAAACTCATAGTAACATCGATTTGAGCAGAATTGTTTTCGTATAAACCGAGAAAGATTCTTAAATATCTCAGAAATTAAACATTGTAATCGTGGAGTTAAGCTTTGCTCCTTGTTAATATTTCTGTTTTTGAAACTGACAATTCGTGGTGGAATTCGATTATAATATAATATATAGCAATGCTGATTATTAAAAAAATAAATTTTATAAACAGCATTGCTCTATCTTGATTTCACATACTGTGGGTTTTTTTTAATATGAAAACCGCATAAAAGTCCCAACTGCTCCCAACCGTCTGGAGCCAGTGAGACTGAGGCATCCACAATTGGGGAATTTTGTGAGGCTGAAGGTATTGGGGAAGGAGAAGGGGAAGAGGTAGGTTGGGAAATACCTGGCTATTCAGATCTGGTCACCAAAAAAGCGGCTAAAGCCATTTCAAGCAACGTTTCTGAATGGTGATCTTTCGCTAGAGCGATATTGAGAGTATCTTCCACTCTGTAACGTGCGCAAATATACTACATATTATTTTTTAATTAATTAATTGTGAAACAGCACAAATTAATTAAATAAAATTTACTTACCCAGGCCCGGGATTTGAACCCGCGACCTTCGGATTCGTAGTCGAGAGCCTTACCCCTCGACGGGTTTATTAAGATATTTTGTTTTTATTAATATTATAACTTTATTTGGCTATCTGGTTTTTTAAAAAAAACCATTATAATGGGTTACTTTATGTTTTTAACAAGTTGATTTTATTACGCTTTTAAATATTAAAAGGTTGGCTAATTCAGAACATATTATGAAGGTACTATTAAATTTTCCCATCTTACTTGCTATGTCATATTTTACAACTGAATTTCCAAGTACTTGGTTATTACTATCATTGCGGCTTACTTACAATGGTTTTATTGATTTACTCACTATGCATTTACAGTTATTTTATTATCCAGGCAGGTGTTTAGTACCTACTATTAAATTTAAAGTATCATTTTAATTGCTGTCTGCAATGTGTTAGGCTTAAAAAGATACATGTTTTATAAATTGCGATATAAAGTGTATATTTAAAGTAGTTTACGAACAAAATTGTACCAGTCTTAAGATGGCCGCGATAGGCTGAAATAGGTTAAGTCGTAAAATAAAGTGGAAAATTAAAAAAAAAATTATAAATTATTTGCTTCATCTCCTTCGTATGGTGGAGAAGTTGGAGAAGGTCAAGTTGGGATGTTAAGATTATTAGGTCCAGATAGTCGTGTGTAGAGTGTATGGAATAACAAAGCTTTATTTGCGAGTTATTGCTTAGATCAGTGATTCTCAACTTGATTTGTGCTATGTCTCATATGAACGCTTAAAAAATCTTCAAATCCCCCCCCTCTCCTGAAAGGTAACAAAAAGGTTTCACCACCCATTGGTTCCTCATTAGGAAAGCGCCTGAAGAATTTTCCTGGTTCAGAATCAAATAAATATATTTAAAAGGAAACTCACATCGTATTTCAGTAATAACAATTAAAAGACAATAACACACATAATATTAATACACGAATGAACTATGACCTCAACATGCGTCGTGTTGACATTTACACTAATGTTGCCATCCATTTTGTTTCGTAAAGTCATAGTTGCAAAATCAAAAAAAATTGCATGGTATGTTTTAATTAAAAAAATAGGGCAAATAATTATAATTAATGATTAGAGCATCGCCCACCAAAGTAGTCAAATTTCCCCCCGGTTGAGCGGGCGCCCCACCTTGAGAAACATTGCAATAGATCTTTTATGAAATCTTTTCATTTCGTAATATTTTTTAAATGATTTACTAGCTAGAATGGAAGGCGGCTAATTTCAACTAGCATAGGAAGCTGCTGAAATAACGTATTCAATATTTATAATAGTAATTTGCCAATAGAGTACTAAAATATTGATTTGATAGCCCATTGTTCAGTGGGTTAAAGAAGCTCTTGATGTCATTAAAAGTTTAAGCCTTGTCAAATTTTTGATCAGCAAAAGTGCCTTTCACTATCACTATCGAAAGTGTCGAACCATAAAATAAAATTTATACATTTAAAAAAAACTCTTTAAAGGAGTTGTTTATAGCTTTGTCGGTGATAATATCTCCCATTTTTATGGATTTTAGGACCATTATGTAAGTACGTAAAAATAGCTTTCCTATTTTAAATGTTTGGACATTAAAATATTGTTAAAATCTACACCTAATAAATGGTGATACACCACCAAGCCATCGGGACAATAATTCAAGAATCGAGAAAATTAAAGCACAGCTATCAGCGACAGATATCGATGCCGTTTTCCGCAATTCTCGAACGAGGTGTAAATGTGCGTGTGAAAAGAAACTCGATATGGAACAGAAATAATTATCAAGGGTCAGCACTCAAAAATGTCCCTAAACATCACTTTAGAGGTTGCTAGCGCAAACAATAGCGTAGGTGAATTCTGTACGGGTAGTAAGGAAATTGTAAAATGTTTCAAGAGGCAGAAATTCTCCAACTATAATCTTTAAATTCCGTGAAATGCATCCCAAAACGTCTGAAAATAGATGCAGTTTGAAAACCAGTGAAAGAAATTTTGAACGTCTTACCTAAAATTCCAATATGTTTTTAATATCTTTCATGTAGAATTTAAAATATTATTAGATTATTGTATTTTGAAACCTTAAGCATTTTCCTAATTATCACTCGTAATTAGCAAAATCATTCGTAGCGTTTCTTGAATTAGCAACCTGCAAACTTTGTATTTTTGGGTACTGACCGTTAAGATTATATATAAAATAAAGAGATTCGACCTCGGGACTTCCATATAGTCCATACAGTTTTACCTACTGAACTATCTCAACATCGGTGGGATAATAGTTCCTCCAGGACCAATTCATTCGTTGTCATCATTATTAATCTCATACTTCTTGAAAACTTTGGGTTCTATCTATATCGTAAGCAAAGTTCTATCCCGAACACAATAAGGAACTGCAGCGAAAAATATTACGGCTTAAAAAATATATACCGACTCAAATAAATCAACAAACACCGATTCACTACACGAGTATATAAGGTTTATTGAATATTTACGTAGAATTTATGAATCGTTATTTAAAAGTGAATAATTAATCATCTTATCAAAACACCCTGTTATATTGGTCTCATGCATTCCACCCTTGAATTCTGGTTTTGTACGAAAAAATGTATTGTTGATTAATATATAAAAAAAATTATTAAGGAAAGAAATAAGAATATTTACGGTCAAACCAATTGTCAGTACGGATATTATGATAATGTTTACGTTAAATACTATTATTATTCTTTGATTAAAAGTTTCTACGTATTTACATGATCGCATTACTGACGTTTAGTTATGGTCTACTATGAATAGAATATTCAATTACGTAGTCTTTTGACATGTGACATTCCAACCTCAAAACTGATCAAAACCGACCGGTCATAGATTTGGAGCATTTTGGCGGGCTTTGAAAAATTGAAACATTGAAAATTATTTTAACTATGAAAACTAACTTTAGAAAAAAAATACCAGTTTAAGTTAGAACGTCATTATTGATAAAATATATATATAAATAAAAAAAATTACTGGAGTTACTTCTTCAACAGACCGAAAAAATGAACCCGTACTCTCTCTAATTGAGAATCTTCTGAAATTGCAGCCACTTCGAGTTCCACCTAAACAAGCCATGCCTATTTTTCACATTTTGGTCCTTTTGGAATAAAACATTAAGTGTAGTACGATGTAGAAATTTGCAAAGACTTTGAAATGCGGCCAAAAATTTGACCATTATATAGCGAACCGCTCATTTAACATGTTTTCCGGCAAAATGTACCTCGCATCATTCCCGAGTTTATTTCGGTGTCATTAAATCACCCGAAAGTTATTTTACTCGTGTTTTGATCCGTTTTTCGTGTCATCGAGCTGAACCAATTTCTACCCAGAATAAATAGAAGAAACAACGGTGCTACAAGAATTTTAAATTATATTTCGTGTTGTTCGGCTTATGCATATCTTAGGACTGTCATAATAAATCGAGATTTATGATATGACAGAAGTCTTAAAGCTCACCTCACATTAATTAAGTTACAGGAATAGATGACACGAAGACGTGTGATTTTTTTCGCGTATAAATAGTGTGTTTTTGACTTCTACCAGTGATTGACAAAATAGTGGGACAAATAGATTTAGAAGACGCAAACATTTTTGGTGGTCTCTATGGTCCAAAAATCTGGTAGATCGTTTACTGGTCCGAATTTCTTTTTCTCTGGTGCTTTCTCCCATGGGAGAAAAGATATTATTCATGGTGGTTGTAAAAGGCTTTCCACGCGACTGGTTTGCCCGATACTGACGAAGCCACCGCGTCGAAAGGTTCAAGTCAAGCCTACCAACTTTAGGAAAGAACGACGGGATGGTTCAACCTTTCGACGCGGTGGCTTTAGTTAGCATCGGGCAAACCAGTCGTATTAAAGGTCCATTAGTCAAAAGTATATTTCTTTAATTTGTTGCTGACAATGAAGCCGAGAATATTTTAAGACGTGTCTATAATTTCGTGAACTGTGTTTGGGTGTGTGTTTTTAAATATAACTAAATAAAATAATATCGGATGCGATGTGAGTACGGAGTAAGTAACTGTATATAACATTCGAATTCTTAAATTCAAATAAATTATTAAAAAATATAATTTCGAACATAATTCTAAAATTTTAAAACTACATAATTCTTATGTTTAGTAGGTAATATATAATGAATTTGGGCCGCCGTTCTTGGAATAGTTGGTGATATTATGGTAAGCATAGATCCTTTAAAGCAGTTGATCGGGGTTCAATTCTCGATTGTGGCAATATATATATGGTGTTTTTTTTAGAGGTATACAAATTCAAAATGAAAAAAAAAAAAATTAAAATAATGTTAATATCTATTATATTGGCTTTATTTTTTTGGAGATATACAAATTACTTCTAAAAAAAACAATATCATAGATATTAACATTGTTTTAATGTTTTTTTTTTCATTTTGAATTTGTATATCTCTAAAAAAAACACCATATATATATTGCCACAATCGAGAATTGAACCCCGATCAACTGCTGACCCAACCCTATATAAATCAATATTTTATTTTTGTATCCAGTGGATTTTCACGGATCTGCGCTAGTGACCACATAAAAGCTAACTAATTCCACATAGCTGGTGGATCTATGGCACTAACAAACATGGCGAGAGGAGTACATACATTGAATTAGGGGAGACGTATACATGGAAAGTGTCTTGGGGTTTAGAAATCCTTACTTAGCATTATTAAACCCATTTCAAGTTACATATCGCGAAGTAATTACGAAGCATATATGAGCGTGCATGTTTGCCACAAACAAATTTTATGTTTGTGGCAAACATAGGCGAGGAAATAAAGGAATAGTTTTTGAAAAGGCTTCAGTTGTAATAATATTATTAATTGTTTTCGTGTTTAATCTGTAGAACTCCATTTTTAAATTAAATTTGATGTTTATCCAATTTTAAAATGTTATTATTAAGTTCTGCAAGTTTTTTTTTTAATTTTGTGACAGCTATTTCGGCGTTCAAAGCCATTTTCAAACTATGGTTAGGTTAGGAAGGCAAATTCGATTTAGATTAATAATTTTTAAAAAAATTGAAACATTATTTTAAATGGTCATTGAATCTGGAATGAAGTTTAAGAATACATTTTGTATTTACTATACAAGAAGGAAAAAAATGCATAATCAATTATAGTTGAATTTATCTATTTTGTGGCTTCATTACAGTTTTAGAATACCGCTGGAAGGTGAAAAAGCTGTCAGGCGTAAATAAACTATACACATCAGCAGAACATGGAAAAACGATTTGTTACAAATCGAAAACCTTATCTTTAAAAATGTTTTAAGTCATTTGGGGTATCGTGCCCGTGACATCGGGACCCAAATCGAAAGACCTTAAGGTTAAACGAAACGTGATATGCGCTCACATATGGCTCTAATACAAATATTTTAGTACAAAAAAAACACTTTTCACATTTATAATGATTTAAATATTGAGATGAATTATATTTGTTGGTGGGTGTACATGCGGAAAAAAATTAAATAAATTGTTGTCGTAAGTATAAAGCTCAAGTCGTTCAAGAAACTTATAAAAATACTCTGTTTGTTAGTTTTACAATAATATAATGTATTTTAAAATTTTACGCCAACAAACAATTCATTTCAATATTTAAAAGCATTAAGTGCAAAATGTGTTTTTTTATATTTAAATTATCGTCATCTGTGAGTGCGTATGACGTTTCGTTTAGCCTTAAAATACTGTGCCGTGGAGATATATTTTTTTTCTAGATCTCATGATTTGAAATAAAAATAAATAAAAGCCCCACAGTAGCAATAGGCAGCCCGCTCACTGGGTAGAGAAGATTATCTCCAGATTTATGCACCTCTAACCACAGTTGACACAGGAAGAGGGAGAAATGTTCCCTGGCACTGTACACAAAAAAATTTTCAATACGATATATAGATCTCATGCTTTTTCCGCTAGAATTCCAAAATTTCCGTTAAATGCGTCGTTTATAAGCAAAATTTTGCAAAGAAGACCTTAGATATAATATATCCCTAAGCGTCAAGTCCAGACTCACCCATGCGAAATGCAATACGACGCCATGCCATGCATTCCATTGTGAATCAAAAATGTAAAGCCTTCTTTTTTCACCGACAAATTCCATGGCATTTAAGCCCGTTGGAGCACTGAACGATATCGCGCCGTTTAGAGGGTCTACGCCATATTATAATCGTACCAAATCGCTCGTAAAAAGGCGCTTAATGCCTCCGATGTTACGGCGTAGTATTCGAGCATCCACTAAATATCGGTAGGTACATACTTTACGTCAATGTAGAGCTTAGACTTTGGACTGTGAAAAAATTAGACAAAATCCTTATTGAAATTATAATATTATTTCGTTATACAATATAAATGTCAAATGAAATGCTTTTAACGGATTTACGTAAACATTCAAATATCTCCCGCAGTCAAACACAAATTTAAAACTCAATTAATCGGATTTTGGTGGCGTGGCTGATTTTCTGTGCTTTGCCAAAATAATTGTTAAAAGTTGATTTAGATTTAAATATTATTTCACGATATTAAACTTTTTATTTTATTTTATGATACCGCATGAGAGTTTCAACATCCCAGTTCCAGTGGGACTATATCATTCTCATTTTTCATTCTGAATCGAATATTGTAAGGCGGATTTAAGACATGTTATCTACGGATCACATAATTGGCAGACGTTTCGACATGCATTTAGATCATAAACGGTTGTGAAGAAGCCATTCGAAAAATGTTCAAGTGTCGTGAATGTCAGATATAACTTTGGGAATTGCATCGTTTGAGACACCTTATAAGATATTCATAATATTGTCGTTACTAACATTCAAGTCTATTTTAATCTGAGTGACTAGTATATTTTGATTTATGCGGTGTGTTTACTGGTATTTCAAATCAACACGGAATTAGCGAGTTTCGCATTCATGCATAGATAGTAGTTCACAGTTGGTTAAGATTTAAAAATTTATTCACAATATTGATATAATTATATTTAATGATGCCACATTAGAGTTTCAACTGCCCGCATCCTTTGGTCCTATGGCATTCTCATTTTGTATAGTGAATTGAATATTGTAGGGTCGTAAGTAAGTAAAGAGACAAAGGGGATTGGGATAAAAAAAGAATGAGAAGTGCCTGGTTATTCAAATCTTCTTACTAAACAAAACTATAGCCATTTCAAGTGATTTTTAATGTTATCCAAGGGATACTGAGAAAATATTTCACTTTAAATATTGCTCTAAAATTAAATTTTATTCTACGTTCGAAAAAAACCCACCAAAACGTTGACATTATTATTTGCGCTCTTCCGGATTTGAACCCGTGATTTAATGCAAATCAAATTTAATTAGTATATTGAATAACCGAGTAAATTTATAGTATAATCCTATTCTAGATGTGTTTCCAGTGAACCGCTCGGTTCCTCCTGGAAAACCCTTAATTACCCCTTCCCCATTGGTTGCCTCCCACTTCAACACATAAATATTCAGTATAATAATAAATATTAACGGTCACATTTTTTATAGCGCCGTTTAGTGACTAAAATCACATAAAGGGGCGCTTTATAACTTGTTAAAGTTTGTACCCCATTTTAAAAAGTTTTTAAAGTTTTCTAAATTATTTTCTGACCTCAAACCAAATGGAAGGTCATTCCAAGAATGTGGACCCGCTACATTTAAAGCTCTGTCCAATTTAGCAGCGTTTGCACGAAAGGGTTCAACCAGCCTGTTCGACCCATATCGTATTATTTGGTATCTTTTGTTAGTTTTAATATAGTCCTGACGAAGGAAGGGTTCTCCCGAAACCGGTATAACGTAAATTCTTTAAGCATATAAATTATAAATTTAATTTACACTTTGCAAATATTACGGATTCCTTAAAATTCCATAACTTCATCACGCTTCAAACGCGACGCTTAATATTTGATCAAAACTTCTTATTTAAAATTATTAATAATAGCCTGGACTCGCCAGAGCTCATTAACGTTATAAACATTCACATATCACCAAGAGCAACCCGACAAACCGATATTTTTTATTTACCCGCTCCTGGACCAATCTTAGGATAAATTCTCCGATTCCCCGTATTTGTGCGCAATATAACGCATAATTTCATAATATCGACATTCTTCACAATACACTTTCAAAATATCGAACCGAAGTAATACGTACGACCACAAATTGATGTACGCGTATAAAATGTATCGAGAGCATCTCCTGTCCCGATCCTATCTTCCTCTTCCTTTCCTCCCTTCCTACTTATTTTGGTTTTTGTAATAAAACATATTTACTTAACCACTTTTAGCATAAGAAACTTTGTTGGCTTACCTTTTGTAAAACTTCCTTTTATATAAATCTGTATTGAAAGCTGTTTGTTTCTTACAAATAAATAAATATTAAATTGAATTGATTTAAAACAATGTGTGTGTTTACATTATGAAGCAAATTCATTTCTAGGAAGAAAAAAACTCGATATTATCTTGGATGCTTGTCAAAATCACAAATTGATTTAATTCACTGAATTGACATATCCGATAAAACTTAACAATATATTTTTTTAACTCCGTCCTTATTGTAGCCGTCCTTGTACCTACATTTAATTTGTAAAATCTCTCATCTAATCTTTATCGGTTCCAAAATTAGTTACGAAATAAGATTAGACAGATTTATGTGTCGGCCTCCGCTGTGAGGTTTCCAAATAATCTACAGGATTAGGTAGGTACTGGGAAGTCCCACCAAAAACGTTTGATAATAAAGCAAGTCGGGGAGCACTAAAACTCGAAGTAACGAGAAATTATTGGGAATCCTCGTTTTCGGATACTCTATAATAATTCTCCGCTCGGGAAATCTTGAGAGAGATCTCATCGTCACTTGCGGAATGCGAAGACTTAATTAACTCATTAAGCACAAATCTTCAACATAATATCGTTTTTTTTCAGTAACTCCACAGAGGAGGCCCTGAGGGAAATAATTTCCCTCAGGATAAGAAGGAGTATACTCGGGTCTTGAAGAGACCCATGTTGTAGGAGGGAGAAAATACAGAGGCCGGCAGATCATTCCACAGGCGAGCTGTTCAACACAACAGCGAGTCGTAAAGTGATCCGTTCTCATGTGACAAATGTTAACCTTGTGCAAATGTTGGGCGAGCGTTTGGCGTGTTTTCCGACTACGCACAGGTGCCAAAAAGATCAATTACACTAGTTCCTCAGAGCATCTTCCATTAAAATACCAGTAGAATAAGAACAGCATTCCTACCTGACGTCTGTGCTCCAAAGATTGCAATCCGTTTGTTAAGATAGGCGAATCTATCAAACGGACCGCCCGTTTCCGGACAGAGTCAAGGTTTTTTTCAGATATTTTGGGGTTCCCGACCAGAGGTGGCTGCCAAATTCTACAGTAAGGCGCATTTGTACAGGGTCAGCAGTTGTGTACTATTAAAGTATCTGCGGGCCCTGTACAATACGCCCAGCTTCTGAGAGGCTAACTTTACTCTGGCTTCGATGGCGCCCCCATACCTGAGCTGGACACTTAAGGTTACACCAAGCATATCAATGGAGGGCTTGTTGGGAAGATTGCTTCTATTAGAGGTAAAAGTCACTATGTGACATACAGCTAGTATGGCACTTAATGAGTTTTAAATCTAAGAGGACGATTATACATGTATCTAATGAGTTTAAAACATTCTTTATTGACACACACCTAAACGTGACTCTTTGTTAAATATTTTCTTCAATTCTGTCTGCACATTTTTTTAAATGCTTTCTTAATGTTACACTTCCTATAGTAAGTCTCAGAATTAGTTATAGTATGTAATCAGTTGTTGCCGTTATACAATAAACTCCCGTGAAGTAAAAACGCATTATCTTCCTTGACCTCTCAAGGACTATACCTTTTAAAAAAATCTTATTGTAAATTTGGGAACGAATAATACGGACTCTTTTTCTCTTCTTTTTTTATGAGATACCATACAAAAGTCCCAGCTGCTCCCAACCGTCTGGAGCCAGTATATACATATATTAATATTAAATTATTACAGAATTTCACGACACCGAAGCTCACCACATTTGATAGTTCTTGATGGGACAACAAACAGATGGGTACTCGGCTTTAAGTAAAGTAGTAAACTATTGTTTGTAGTAACTAAATTTGTTTCCAAAGTGTAGAAGTGGTTTTATTTACTACAAGATTATGAATATACTTAGAATATTTTTAGAATAATTCAAATAAAACACATGACATCTACGATTCACATAGTTGGCAGACGTTTTGACATGCATTTAGATCATAAACGGTTGTGAAGGAGCCATTCGAAAAATGTTCAAGTGTCGTGAATGTCAGATATACCCTTGAGAAATACGACGTTTGCGACGACCATAAAGATATTCATAATGTTGTCATTAGTAATATTCAAGACTTTGAATCTGGGTGACTGATGCAGAGCAGCTAAATTTTGTGCCCATTTCTCGTACTATATTACGCGATATGGAGAAATTATCGTACAAGCGCGAACATGTCACGTTTTTTTTTTTATATATGAATACCGCACAAGAGTCCCCCCAACTGCTCCCAACCGTCTGGAGCCAGTGAGACTATGGCATTCCCAATTAGGGAATGTTGTGAGGCTGAAGATATTGGGGAGAGGAAGGAGCAGGAGAAGAGGAAGGTGGGGAAATACCAGGCTATTCAAATCTGGTCACCAAACACGGCTAAAAGCCATTTCAAGCAACGTTTCAATTCTGAATGGTGGTCTTTCACCAGGGCGATACTGAGAGTATCTTCCATTCTGGAACATGCGCAAATATGCTATATATTATTTTTAAAGTAATTAATTGTGAAACAGCACAAATTAATTAAATAAAATTTACTTGCGCACGCCGGGATTTTAACCCGCGACCTTCGGATTCGTAGTCGAGAGCCTTACCCCTCGACCATGGGGTACCTCGATATTTTAAAAAACAATTAATTTTATAATTCAATTAACTGATTAATTTATTTTATTTAGTACACAACATACTCGTACAATTGTTTAAATAGTGCCTTGACTATTCAATTGGGAGAATTTTTTGAATTAGCACAGTCAAAATTAAATGTACAGAATGAAGTAGTTGCCAATATGGGTTTCAACCCACATTAAAGTGTTTGATAACACCTGCCTCAAACGCCCACATGAAGTGCCCCGTGAAAGCATGCAAAAATATAATAAAAATAATCTCAAAGAACCGATAAGAAATTTATTATTTTCAGTATTAAAAAAAAACTCAATTTTAAACGAAAAATGTAGTACCTTACTGAATACACCTACACCACAAACATAAAACCTCAAATCTACTTAACGTTCCAAGATTATGTATATTTTTTCGCCAGAAAAAACAATTCTACAAAATTTAATAATGCCCTTCCAAATAATATTCAAAATACCATAGAGATACAAAAGTTAAAAAAAAAACATAAAATAAACATAAACATCAGGAAATCAAAAAAATTATGAAGACAACCAAAGTATATGTAAAACCAACACAACAACCTACAGGCCGCATCGGAAGAGGAATCCCCAGTGAGGAGGACTGTTAATTTAATGTACAATAATACTTATACTTTATAACGTAACTTATGATAAATTAATGTATCTTAAAATTTATTTTTTTAAATACAAATATTTTTTTTGTTTACAGAAACAGCAGTGTATGACGTTCGATTCATCGAAAATACAGCCTATATTAGAGACAATTATTTCGGTTTGGTTTTCGATGTAGCGTGTTCTTGAGTCACAATGGAGAATCTGACCGATCGTACAATAGACTTCTCTGTACAGCCTAGAGACAATAGCTAATTTAATGAATGGAAACCGATATGAACCCCATCGAGTAGGTACTGCATGTAAAAAAATCAGGTTTCTCGTCTATCATTCTATGGCGACATTCTTGACATAAATCGTGCCTTTAGAGGTAAAACTCATAAATTGTCATAATGTATGGCATATAGCGACTTTATCTCTAATGGGAAGAAATATTAAAATTGTGTTATTACAGGGATTTATTTTATATATTTCCTGGGCATGGATGGAAAATGAGTTTTTATAAAGACAATACGTTTGAATTGTTCGTTTGAAACTTTTTTGGGCTGTTTGCTAATTAATAATAATAAAGTCAATTTCTATAGTGAAATTTTGTGAAGGTTTTTTGTGAACCTCAAGTGCGCTTTACACTAACTGACCTGACCTTAAAATTAAATTAAATTAATATCTTAAATTAGCTAGCGTGATTTAGTGATAGAAATGTGCACAATAGAGAGGTGTAGATAACACCGCTGTGTACTATTTACACCCCCCCCCCCCCAATTAAGTCTTGAAATACTGAAATCTGATCTTCGCTACAACAGACAATGAAGTCGTTCGTCGGTTCGTATTTTCCATTGTGAGAGATCATAAACCCAATTTTGTATCGATCACTTAAGGACATCAACTAAAACTCTGCCATAGTAATTTTGTCACCGTGACATCATGTCACCCTGTCATCATGTGACCATGCCACCACAAATTTTATTTTCTTTAATATTCCATCATGAATAATTAAAAAAGTTTTAAAAATATTTTTTTTCCACGGCAGAGTTAATAGAAATATTATGGTTAGGACCCAATCTTCTAAAAATATCACAAATTTTCAGAACATAAAAACTTTTTAAATTCTTATAATAAACCGTTCTTATCTTCGACCAAAAAAAAAAAAATGAACTTAGTTAAAAAGCATTCAGCTGATAATTCTGTTGTAATTTGATTTGATTTGACCCGCGACCTCCAGATTCGTAGCCAAGGAACCATAGACACCGTCCAACCACTGATAGATTTATTGTAACCTCTCCCTCTATCCCATAATCGATGCATGTAACAGAAAGACATGTTACAACGGAACCCTCAGTGGCATGACCATATATGAAGGAAGCATAGAAAAAAAACTATTTTATTTTTTGTAATCTATGTCATACCATAAAATATACACCTGAATCCGCTGTAACCTCACAATCTTTCCCATAAAAGATGCACGTAACAGAAAAAAATATTACAACGGACCTCTCAGCGCCAGGAACATGACAAGACGACAGAAAAAAATTTACGTTCCTAATAATATTACTTTTGCAAGCAGCGCTACACCGACAAAAAAAAAATTCTAGCGATATGTATGACTCGAGAACTTACGTATATTTGTATTAATATTTCTACTACGCTTTGCGAATTACCTACGTGTACCATTATATCTTTTCTCGAGTAGAATTATGACAAATTATTTTGTTAGCTTATTTATGAGCGTCGGAAATTCCATTGAAAGCCTAATGGCTTTTTATTCATACAAATTGATCACCCATTGGCTTCATAATTATTTTACTTACAAATAATAATGTGAGGAAATAATATTGCTTTTATAATTTGCTTAACGAGAGTAATACAGTCATGAAATCATGTTTGTTAGGGTCATTAATCTTTTGAAATCAACATTATTAACATATACCTGGCACTAAATACAGATTTTATGAAATGAAAAATGGATGTTAATGTACTTTGGCTCGCGAATCGGTCTGGTGCGAGTGTAATTCCGCTATTCCGGGCTGCAAACTACTATGTGAAGACTTTCCTAATGGTAGCCAACCATCTATGGGGAAAATCTTTCAAATGAAATCTGCACAGATTTTTTTGTCTGCAATTTAAAAGTAAATACGGTTTTCTTCAGCTCACCACGTTATTTGGATCTTGAACTTTTAGCTTTGAAATACCTATTCGGCTTTTTTCTCTATTTTTTTATTGTTAGAAAAGATTTTTTCGTTATTACGATTTTATTATGTGATACCGCACATGAACCCCAACTGTTCCAAACCGTTTGGAGGCAGTGAGAATGTGGCATCCTCAATTAGGGTATGTTGTAAAATTGAAGGTAGTGAGGATGGAAAGAAGATAGGAAGTGGAAAGGTGGGGAAGTACCTGGCTATGCAGATCTAATCACCGAATGCCGCTGAATCCATTTCAAGCAACGTTTCTATTCTGAATGGTGGTTCACCAGGACGATAATGAAAGTGTATATAAACGTCCATAAAACGTTGCTGAAATTTGGACGTAGCCGGGTAGTAACTATCAACTGGAGAAATTAAACAATAGAAGTGTATCGTGATCAAATCAGTTTTCTTAAAAAAATTCTATTTCCTTTTACTTTTGGTAAAATTGAGAAAACTTCTCAAATATTGATTTTTTTCTTAGACAGATAAGCAATTTCATTGTCCTGTCCCGGGTCTAGGAATCGAAAGGTCTTATATGATTACAAGTATTATTATTACTCAATTTAAAAACTGGTTTATTTATCAAAACAAACTTCTGCTAAGTAGGGTCAGTGGGCCGGTTGTGGCCACCTTAAGGATTTTTTCGTTTTTGAATGAGCACCAAACTTGCACATAAATGTAAATTATAATTTTTCAACATTAATGTACAATAAAAATACCTGTCTTTAATATATGTAAATATATCCAGTAACAGTTCTTTAATTATTTTTAAATATATTTTTTTCATTGAACTGGACCCATGCATTAGTTGTGGCCACAATTTAATCAGTTCTGGCCACACCCGTGTGCCGGTTTTGGCCACATGAATCTATGTAGGGAACTTACATTTTTTATCTAAATTAAACACAGTAATGATTATAAATCGATGTTTATTATTCAAGTTATACAATAAACTTATAAAAAAAATAAGATTTAGCGCAAATTTAGACCTGAGAGTTCGATTTCGAAAGTATAAAAAGAATTTTGCCTTTTGGTTGTACCTGTAAACAATGGTGGTGGCAATATCATTTTAATATCAATCTCAGCAACAGATGACAAATCAGGAATTTGTGGCATTGTGAATTGGCTACCAGTGGTATTATGTTTTCTTAGGTACCTTATCTCAAACTCATTGTCTTCGTCTTTTGAACGCAATATTTTGCCGACATAATAAAAAGTGGCTTTGGGATTCTTGAATTCAACCAGGACATAATCTCCTTCCAGGGGTGTTCGATCTAGTTCTTCGAAACCCGACGGCTTTACCTGTGGAATCCAGTCTTCGCAGTCCGAATGAGATGTATCACGCAAATTTTCTTCCTCTGACGTCTCTGAAATTTCAATGGTCGGTTTCTTTTTTTAATGTTCTTATTTATTTTTTTAGCTAGTTTTATCTGTTTTTGTTCTTCTTTTCTGTCTTTCTCCTTTTCCTTAGCCATCATAATATCTTTCCATTTATCTGATGTTAACACCGAAGGAATATACTCTCTCTTTCGACTGGTAGTATTTGTCTTCTTTTCAGGCCATATGACGCATTTTTTCACTAATTCTGCGACATTAGTCGGCATATTCAATTCTACAATCTCAGAAGAGGATACAATATCTTTAGATGTTGATGCTGATACGTCCAGGATTTCTTCGTTTACCGCTATTGGAAATGAAGGTTCAATAACAGGAGTTTCTGGAGGCGTTGTAACTCGATCTAGATTAATACAAGTAAGATCTGTATTTGGCAATGCAGTATTTTCGTTTTTGAAGGCCAGCCATACTTTATACAGGAACAACCCTTCAGTACAACCTGTCCAATCCATACCAGTGCTGTAAGTGACTTTGAAATCTTTAAGCATATTTGGTTCAATTTTACTCTCCAAATACTGTAGGTCCTAACAAACTAATGACTTCTTCAAACCAGTTTCTGATTTTTTCTTCGGTTTTCAATGCGCGTGCCTTGTTTATGTACTCTGCATGTTTTTTGCTTAAATCAGGATGTCTCGTCATAAATGACTCAAACCATGTCCTCCCAGGGCGATTATTGATGAAAGGAGTATTGATGTTGCCAGTAACAACAATCTTCTTTACGGAATCTAATAAACATTCCCTGTTAATTGGAAAACCTGCCCGGGCACAATCTTTAATCCACCTGACTAGTGACATCTCTATTTCTATACCAAGTACAGCTTGTGGTCCTACGTGACCTGAGGCCGCTGGTGCACGTCCACATATTTTGTTACGCAAAGTACTACGGGGGACTTTGTAGTTTTTACTAGCAGTAGATACCTTCATACCTCCTTTTATAGCATCGAGTGCCAAAATCAATTTCGATGGTGA
This sequence comes from Halesus radiatus, assembly GCA_022606495.2. Lineage (NCBI taxonomy): Eukaryota > Metazoa > Arthropoda > Insecta > Trichoptera > Limnephilidae > Halesus > Halesus radiatus. Next base: position 17,792 of record JAHDVE020006376.1, read on the forward strand.
ATAACAAAAAAGTTTGCGTTTTGAGTGCTCAATAGCATCTTTCTTCTTATTTGCCGGAGTCATTTTCACAGTTCTGAAGAAGAAACATAATAATTTATTAAGTTAAAATATCAAAATTAGCGGATATGTACATTTTTTTAGATAATGGCCAAAACTAGTACTGTATGGGAGCCACTTGTGGCCACCAACGTGGCCACAACCCATACATTTGTATAAATTCTTGTGTCAGTAATGGCCACATCGAAAAATCATGTTTAAACAACCAATTTGCTAAAAATAACCCCAAAAACATATTACTTTACCCTTTTATAATGGGTACATCTTGTTTTCAAATAAAACATCAAAAGGATTACAAATATATATTAATATTACTTACAGTGGGTTCCTTAAGGTTTTGGATAACAATCTCAATAAAAAAATCCGCAACACTTATTCGCATCGACCAAACACAAACTGTTAACAATAAGATTTATTGTGTCACTTGTCAACGAGGACCATTGACAAATATGCATTTTGCCATAGAGTAAAAAAAGATTCGATTTTATTTAGCTTATATTTCGACTTGTAAAGTTGAAAATGGCCAGAACCGGCCCAATGGCCACAACCGGCCCACTGACCCTAATTATTATCAAACTGTGGTGAAGCCACTTACAGACGATATATTTATATTATTTCTGTGTAAGTACTTTTATTTTTATTACAAATGCTTTATTAATTTCTGAGTAAATTGACGGTTGCAATGGTAATTACATTGTAAAGTTTCCCAACTTAAAGGTTATAATTTAATATACTTTAAATTTAAATAAAAGTCATTATGATGGTTACCATTGATGTTTCCAAAATAATTTTAATTTGAGAGGTTTTTTTACTAACTTGTATTATTGTTTTTTATCTTGACTTAAACATGGCCAACAAATTATGTTCTTACATTTTTTAAAAAGAATTCGGATTAATAGTTCATTTTTATTAATTTTCAATTATTCTAAGACGTTAAGTTTACGGCCCTGTTATTATTATCTGTGGGGGGGTTATTTTTGTTTAAGATATGTTTGGAAAATTGTGACTCCATTTTATGTTTATATTTAAACGATCATACGTTATTTAAACCTAGTGTTAAAGTAGGTCCGATTAGAGCACACTTCTTCGGATTATCCATATAGTGTAACCACAAGTACAACTTACGAAAATAACCTTGTATAAAACACACAAGTACAAATTCATCAGTAACAATTCTACTTCAAAATAGATTATCTTTCGATTAACCTTTTCGGAAAAATCAAAGCACACCTCTTCATTTATAGTACCTACTCATTTCACAATAATCTATTCCTGATTTCACAATCGAAAATACTATTTTATTTGTATATTGTTTGTTGTCTGGGAAATATTAAAAGTTTTTCCCTTGAGTCAATAAAACTAACTGCCGACTCTGAGTTATTCTTCGAAATCGTTTTTCTTTTGGCATACGCCACAATTCTGGTAGCCAATGACCGCACTTAAAGAAAGAAAACAAAATGAGTCTTTTTTAATTAAAATAGCCTTTCCTCGAATAACTAACTACTAAAAATACGTGTGTAATCAGAGGAAAGAAATAAACAAAGCGATGGCTCAGTGCTATTATTTTGCCATTGTATTTATCCTTTTCTTATTATTTATTATATGTGCAAATTGTAGAAAAATCAAAAGATACTAGTATATTAGATTATTGTTATTGAGTTATTCGACATGCACAATTCTTTCCTCATCATCATACAAGAATATTCTGAAAGCTTGTTTTTCAGGTCGAAAAAAATGCTGTATGAGAAATCATATCCGATATTCTCGATGCAATATTTTAGGGCAGAAATCTTGTTCTTTGAAGCAGCAAAAACTCTCAACTGGAAAGCTCTGGTATAATGAGATTTGCATAAGTTTTACAGTCTGGAATTTCCTGGAGGCCTATTCAGGTTATTTTTAAGGAAAATTCCTTAGCCTTTTCCTTAGGCTTAAAGACATTTTGCTTAACTGCTATTCCGAATACATTTCAATGACAATACATTTTTAAAAGAGTTTGTGGTTTAATTATCACAGTATTTTCAAAAATTATAGTTGCATCACACATTTAGTTTATTATTACTTACTTTACACGTGTTTTTATAATTTTGAGAATTTAAATCACTTTTATCTGAAATTTCGGGCTTTTGGCATAGGTATTTTACTACAAAGATCGCAATTTCGTTAATTCTGTTCATTAAATAGCAGTATTATGCGACAAATGACTCAATAATAATGCAGAAGGCCAATACTTAGATAATATTGAGTTTTTTTTCTTTTGTTAAAATTACACAAATATCGTTATTTTTAAAGAATGTAGTTCGCTGAACGACAGCTGCCATCCAAGAGAACCGGAACCGCAGTCAAGTAAGAAGCCTCTAAGCTTAAGAAAAAAGGATAAGGAATTCTCCTTAGAAAGAACCAGAATAGGCGTCGGTAATTGCAACTAATTTCAGTTTTCTTCTTAATTTCCACCATGAGCTACGGAACTTAAATTTAAAGAACTATTCATTAAACTTCTAACAAAATAAGACAAGGTGCAAAATTTTCTATCTGGAATTTGTGGGTTAAAATAACTAGTATTACCTTCTAACGTCACTTCTCTCTATGAGCTTGGAGCTTCTAAATATTCGTTCAGCAGTAAAAAAGATAAGACAAAACGGAACCATATCTTTGAATTCTTCAATAAGACAAAAGAAAATGCTGAAGCTCAAGTCTTTGTACTATCTACAAGAACATAATCGTATATTTGACAATATAATAGCAGGTTGGTCAGTTTTCCAAGAAAATCAGGTAAACAGTTTTCTATGTAACAGGAAACATTTCAGAATTCTTGCGTAGCTCAGATATTTTTAGCGCAGAGATATTTTACAAAAACAAAAAATTGTTTTGCTTCAAATTCCCACTGCACGGATTTTTTTATACTTAGTTTAAAATTCATTGTACTTTACTAAATCGTGATGTCGTGTTTTGGAACACAATTATAATAAAATTATTATTGCGTGTTTGAACCTATCAATTCATGTGTGGGAAACCGTTTTAACAAGAATTATTATATATTATTTTACACCGAATAAGAAAATATTATTTTTAATTTCAGGAATGTGATTACTTTCTTTCGTTGGAAGACCACAGTTTCACGGAAAAGTGCCTGGGAATTAAATATCGTCATAATCACTTGATAGTTTTTTTAGCCAAAGTTCAATAAAAAATTAAAACATGTTTTTTTCCTTTAGTTAATACATTTTTATAAAGCTAATAAGACATTTTTTAATGTTTTTCTTAGTCCTCCTCACTGGATATTCCTGTGATGAGACGGACTAGGTTTTATTTAAAAACTGATTGTTTTTAAGCTCCTACGAAGTTCTTTTCAAGATGATGGATAACTCCACTTTTTGATTTCTTTGAGCCAAGTTTGGATTTTATTTTTATAATAATTTGCCTTTTCTATTTTACGGCCGGCGGAAGTAGATTATATACCTTAGTGGAGAGATATTTATAATTCCTTTGTCCAAAAGCAATTTAAATTTTAGGAATATTCATAATATCATTCTTTTTCCTTTTTGTATGGTGAAATTAAGTTAAACTTTTGAAATGTTTGATCAAAACATTCTTAGCATAGATATTTTGAGTGTTCGGTAATGTAAAATGTATTTAAAAATTCTTTTGTTGGCGTTCTCGTGTGAATTTTAAGATGCTCATACGCTTTAAATTAAATAATTAAATTGATGCGTTATTACAATAATATTAAAATATAATAAGACGGCCTCCATGGTCGAGGGGTAAGGCTCTCGACTACGAATCCGAAGGTCGCGGGTTCAAATCCCGGCGTGCGCAAGTAATTTTTATTTAATTAATTAGTGTTGTTTCACAATTAATTCATTTAAAAATAATATGTAGTATATTTGCGCACGTTCCAGAGTGGAAGATACTCTGGTATCGCCCTGGTGAAAGACCACCATTCAGAATTGAAACGTTGATTGAAATGGCTTTTAGCCTTGTTTGGTCTCTGAATAGTTATTCCCAACCTTCCTTCCCCTTTTTCCTTCCTCTCCTCTTTTTTTCCCCAATTGGTAATACCATAGTCTGGCTCCAGACGGTTGGGGCAGTTGGGACTCTTGTGAGGTATTCATATAAAAAAAAAAAAAAAAAGACACGTTATGAAACCTTTCAGAAATGCACGAATTAATGACATGTATGGTATATGGAGGTGGGGTGTGAGCTATAAGAGTACCACAGTTTTATTACAAACACGTAAACTGTCTGTTTACATTTTACACTGGCGAACATTTGGGGTGTTGTTATAATCACAAATATTAGAATCAAAGACTTGCAAGTGTAGATGTATGGTGTATGCATTAGCATGACGTCCATTAAGACTGAAAAGCTGGGCCTTACCTTAGAAAACGAACTATAAAAATATGTATTTTTTAAAAGACCGAGAAAAAATACCCAAAATTTTTGTTCACAATTTTTTTTTTTTTTAATGTGAATACCGCACAAGAGTCCCAACTGCTCCCAACCATCTGGAGCCAGTGAGACTATGGCATCCACAATTGGGAAATGTTGTGAGGCTGATGGTAGTGGAGAGGGGAAGGAGAAGGGTAAGAGGAAGGTGGGGAAATACCTGGTTATTCAGATCTGGTCACCAAACACGGCTAAAAGCCATTTCAAGCAACGTTTCAATTCTGAATGGTGGTCTTTCACCAGGGCGATACTGAGAGTATCTTCCACTCTGGAACGTGCACAAATATACCATATATTATTTTTAATTAATTATTTGTGAAACAATACAAATTAATTAAATAAAAATTACTTGATCTGGTCACCAAACACGGCTAAAAGCCATTTCAAGCAACGTTTCAATTCTGAATGGTGGTCTTTCACCAGGGCGATACTGAGAGTATCTTCCACTCTGGAACGTGCACAAATATACCATATATTATTTTTAATTAATTATTTGTGAAACAATACAAATTAATTAAATAAAAATTACTTGCGCACGCTGAGATTTGAACCCGCGACCTTCGGATTCGTAGTCGAGAGCCTTACCCCTCGACCATGGAGGCCGTTCTGTCTCCATAAATTTGAAAAAGCTGTGAAATAAACTGTATTTTGAAATTAGATACATAATGTTATCCCTACACCAAAGGTTTTAACCATTTTATAAATTAATGTTTTCCTAGTGTTGTCTACTTATCATAAAATAATACGTAGTACGTATGAATAAGTGATGAACCTGTATGCTCAATTATCTAGTTGGCCACAACAATTAGCGGAAAATAATAATTGGTTTTCAAATATTCAATTCACATATCACACCTGAAATTAAAACTACACACAGCCTAACTTTGGTGATAGAACAATGCACGCCACTGGGTTTGCAATGCTTCTGAAAATCACAGTCTCAATGAAGTGTATATGAATTCAATAAGGGTAAGAAAAAAAAATGGTTTTATCATTTTACTCTGTAAAAAATGAGGTTTTGCGAGTTAAAATATCCCACAAATACAAAAATCAAGGACATGGCAGTTCAGTGCGAGAGGAGATAGAGGTGTGTTGGTCGGTCACCTATATTACATTCCCACTACATGAGAGAGGGTGGCAACATTGGTAAATTTACATAGGTACATGCATATTCATACTTAGAATGGTGTTCTATGTAAAATTGTTCAAAATTTCATTTAAAATATCTCAAAATGCAAGATCGTTCTCTCTTTCCTTTTTTGTTCACGCTACAGACTAGAAGGTATGTATTCCAGGGGCGTGCAGTTCATATTGACTGTAAATCTCTTCAAAATGCAATATATGCATGGCCCAAGAAAAGAAAGAAGAAGATAAATTCCGATAAAAGATTGTTAAAGTTCCATGAAATAACACCTTTTGTATAAAATTAAGGATTCAAATTTAACGTTTTACCTAAAGTTCACGTATGTATTGAATAGGGAACTAAAAAGCTTACGGTTCAATAACATTTTTCACTGTAAACTTAAACACTCCCCTAACTAGTTGTATATAACTTACATTTGTAGTATTGCTTGCATTACCAGACTCCAAAATGTGTATTTTCGAGTGCCGGCCTTTAAGACTTATTTATAAATTATGCACAAGATCACCGACACATTTATATTCCACATTGTCAATGGTCCAGTGCTTTGTAAAGACTGAGCTTTCTACGCTACATTTTCCTCTGCCATATTTCCTCAGTAAGCTATTTTTCTTTGTAAAATAATAACATTTTGTAATATAATATTATCTTAATCACCATACGACCGAAAGTGTTATTTTTTTAATATCCCGTTTCCTTCGTCGGATTGGCACGAGGACAAGAATAATATTTATTAGCTTCGAGAGAATTTTTAAGTGTGTATTTTTCTTTCGATATGCTTATTCTCACGAATCCACACAAATCCAATTGAGTAATTCAATATTCATTTAAAACCGAGTGATTCTATTATTATAGCTAAATCGAAATGTTATGATTACCATTTAGTAATATGATGTGTTCAATACACGAGTTTGAAACTTTTTGTTTTATGTTTACGTTTAAAAAAAAAATTATATTAAAAAAAAACATCATTAAATCTATCATTGAAATATCTTCATTAATTTATTAATATCATTGAAATAACTTCTTATTTACTTCTGTTTACTTATATTTTTCCTCGCTATTGTTTATATTATGCACATATGTATATATATATTTATCCTGTGGTTCTCGGCCTGGTGCTCAATGACTCTAATTTTAGATTTTCTTTATGGATTTGAAGTAATGAATTTTTTTGGTATATTGTATTTAAATCTAAGACTTTAAATTCGTTGAATAACTCACATGTAGAAAAATAAGATTTCTTTTTAAATTATAATAATCAGTCTCCCCAGCCAATAGGCTGGGGAGACTGATTAATATTGTAGAATTGATTGTGCTAAAGCATACTAAACCTTCAGTAGCATAGATTTTTGTAAAATATTTCTTAGTTTGAGAAATATGTTGTATAGTTTCCACCTATTCAGAATTTGGAATCCCCCAAGGAACAGTTCTGGGACCAATACTGTTCATTATTTACGTAAATGATATGCTTGGTATCTCAAAAATAAGAAAAATTATATCTTTTGCTGACGACACAGTTTTAATCATAGAAAAAAAACTTGGGAAGAAGCCTATCGAAGTGCGGATATTGAAATAAACAACCTGAAACAATGGCTGGATGACAATTACCTATCCTTAAACTCGGACAAAACTTACTTCGTGACATTTACACTATCGGACAAAAACCTTCATTCAACAATTTCCAAAATTATTATACATAGCTCTTATCCATTATCCAGATAACTGCATTCACCCAAATAACAATATAATAATAATAATAATTGGATTACTTCTATAGCGCCGTTTTCGTGAGAAAATCACCTCAAGGGCAATATATATATATAACGGGAATAACAATAGATCAACGCATAAAATGGACAGAACATATTGCGCAAAATATTAAACGAATTCGAAAACATATGTATTTATATATTTTTTTAATTTTGCTGTCGTTGTTATTTTTTATTTGAATTTATATTAATATTTCTGCATTAATAAATAGCATGTGCATGCTGTACTGATAATTTTTTTTTTAAATGTATAAATCCCTATTTGGGCGTAAATAAATAAATAAAATGTTCCGATAGCTGTCCTGCTAAACTTTGTAGATTCTGATGTAGTTATACTTCTTCTCTTTTGTAAAACTTTTTTGTAATGTATTTTTATTGTATCTATATATTTCGAGCCTGTGCATTTCATTTGTGTTATTTTCCTAATGTTTTTTTTTTTAATATACATTTTCATATCCATATTTTCTTTGTAATACCTAATATTATGTACCAAAAATTAACAGTCCCATAATGAGTTGAATTGGTATCTCATGGGAGTGCAACATCGTTGTATGTCTTATTTGAAAATATTTTTTTTTTAAATACATATTTTTAAAATATGTAGGTCCAAAAAATACAAGTGCATAAGAAGGTTTGGACTGACTCATAAATGTTAATTTAGAATGTTTAAACTCACAAAAACGACTTATCTATTGTACAATTACAGTTATGTTATCTTACAACGACAACTACTTATTTACATTTCAAATTACTAAGTATTCAATTTGTATGACAATTTAAATGGAGTTTCTCAAATTGCCTCAGTAAGATTAGAATATTTTTAAAGCTACCCATGAAGCAAAAATCTGATGTTATGAAGCAGCAAACGGTGAATCGAACGGTAGGTGTTATGAAATTTGTTTCGATTTTACTTTTTTTTCGTTTCAGCTATACCCTCCGAGCGGAAACTGAATTTTGTTTGAAAAGGAGATATGTTAATACGGAAGAGAGAGAGAGAGAGTAAGCTAATTGGGGAGTAAGCGATCATAAATAAATATTTAATAAAACACGATATTTTTAGAATAGAACGAATATTTCAAGACTGCTGACTTACTCGTATGTAGCATTCAAAGAAACTATACCAAGTTAGATAATAGTACCATACGTGTAATTTATATTTTTTGGAGCATGCTTTGATATTTTTATCTATCAAGGGAATTTCTTAAAATTACCTTTTCTACTAGACATCTGAATGGATATTATCTTCAAAAATATCTTTTTCTTTAAATTTAAATGAATAAAAACTTAATATGTACATAGAAAATCTGAATGCAGAGGCTTAAACGCATTTCCATCATAAGCTATGGAGCTTAGTGAGATCCGTTAAATCATCTGCCATTTCATGTACAAGATTAAAATTAAATATATCCGACCCTTGTTGTTCAGTGAGTGATAATACCTCATGTTAAGGTGATTCAGTTAGAGATATTTGGTATTCAATACAGAACAAATGTTTTTTTTTTCAAATACTCAATAAGAAAAAATATTTTGATACAGGATTGTTCAAACTAGCGCAAATCCGGGTATTAAATACTAGTTTATTTTTCCATGGGTCATCTGATTCATCAATAAAAATAAAATAATACTATTCAATAATACATGTATAAATTCACAATACTTCCACCGTAACACAGGAATATCCCATTAAAAATCATGGATTAAAAAAAATATATAATTAATCTCAAAGACAAGGTATTCATGTTATTCAAAACATGATAAAACCAAACCAAACATAACCCAATACATAAAATACTATACTTACTTGATAGTCCCTTCTATCTTTTTCCGTGCAATACACTCTAACCCTTACCACTCCATTTTTTATTAATATTTGTTGTCAGCCAACTCTAATTTAAATAATGTCAAAATATTAATTTTTGATGGGCAGTTAAATCTAAAACAGTCAAAATCTTATTAAAACGTGAATTTAAATGTTTTTATCAAATAATCACAAGAAACAACGTCATGTGTAAAGTTTTACGCGCGAAAATACACCACGCGGGCACATCTTATCTTGTCGGCCGCCAGCCGACAACGGAGTTGTAGCGTACAAATAGTGATGTCGGCTAGCACCCGACAAAGTTAATATTTATTATGAAACTTAGTCGAAAGTATCTATAATTACATGCTTATTATTTTTAAAAGGATTTGCCTACTGTAACCAAAACAAAAACAAAAATTGTATTTCTTTTCAAATTCTATACCTAATAAAAACTAAATCAATAAAACAAAACTAATCAATACGCATCAATACTTGTACCAGATTTAACACATCCACGTGAACACCTCAGCATAGGATCTCCTAGTGAGGTGGTCACGACACATATAACACTCCATTCACAGTATCACCTCTTCAAACCTGCCTTACACTCCACATTGTTAAACACCATACAAAGCACCTTTATTATAAAATTAAATTTTTATGATTAAAAAACCAGACTGGTCAGTCTAACGATGCCCGTGATAGGGTGAAAATAAACAAATGGAAAAAAATTACAAAGGTTTTTAATCACAAAATTTTATTTTAGAATGGAATTCCACCATGAATTGACAGTTTCAAAATTAGAAACCTTTATTATACTTTAAAAAAAACGTATTATGTAAAATGGTACTGTATACTATATAGATATAAATAAATAAATATACTATCTTCAGATCCAAAACGTCGGATCTGAAAACCTATGCCATTATGTCTGAAAACCTATGACATCATGTCTGAAAACCAATGTCTACATGCCTGAAAATCTATATCATCCTGTCTAAGAACCTATGTCACTATAAATCTATATCATCCTGTCTAAGAACCTATGTCACTATAAACCTATATCGTCATGTCTGAAAATCTCTGGCGTCGAATAATAACTAGGTAAAGAACAGCATACAGAATATTCTCGTATGATTTCGATTACAGCATTAAGTGGATTCTTCAAGGTTGAATGGTAAATAAGCCTCCCCGGAGGGTTGGGACCAGAGGGAATAATAGTGGTCAACTTGTCCCAGAGCCGGATTTACCGTTCATGTGAACGGAAACTTTTCAACATATTTTTTTTACCTTTAATGAGACTGTATTCAAGACCATTTTTATTCTCCATGAGACGAAACAGTTCAAGATAGTTTTGCTTCTTATAGGATTGGAACCTATTTAAGACATTTTTTACATTTCATGAAACTGGAAGTTATTAAAAAAAATCACCTCTCTTGAGACTGGAAGCCATTTCACATATTTATTACCTTTCATAAGGTTGGAATTTATTCAAGATGTTTTTTACCTATCATGAAACGAAGCTGTTCATGATGTTTTTTACCTATCACCAAATTGGGAGTTTTAGAGATGTTTTATTTTTATTTATCTCTAATATTTGTTACCGTTCATAAGACTGGAAGCTATTACAGATATTTGTTACCTTTCACCAACTATTCAAGATCTTTTTTACCCTTCATGAGATAAAGCTATTCAAGCTAATTTTTTTTTTAACTGATATTAGATAGGAATCCACTAGAGATGTTTTTTAATCTCTCATGAGATTATTCAAGATGTTTTTTTTTTATATATTTATTTCGTGAGACTGGGAGCTATTCAAGATGTTTTTACCTGTCATGAGATTAGAAGCACTTTGGAAAAAATGTTCAATAATCGGAGAAAAATAGACTGAATGCAGTCGATATAAGATCACCTAGGGATGTATGGTAAAACTATGTGTGACCATTACAAATATGGAGATCTGAACGATTGTAAGGTAAATTATAAACAAAAATTAGGAAGGGATCATGAGATAGTTTAGATATGTTGAATGTAGATGAACGGAAAAATTAGTGTTTCAATAATATTATAACACACAAGTCAATTTAAGAAGAAGTCGAGGATACTCCAAGAACACTTGGAATGATCTACACAATAAAATACACATTCTTAGTTGAGAAAGAATTGTGTGGTAGTACAAGTTCTCCACCTACTCTTCCGAGGAAATTTGCGTGAAGATTAGTTTTTCAGCCTAAAAACATTTCCAAAGCGGGGATTCTGTAGCTCAATTGGCACTTGGCTGTTAACAGCCTTAAGCAGTATCCCAATTTCTCTTAGAGTAAAAGTGAACATATTATTATACTCCTAAAAAGAGTAACCTCCAGACAGTTTTTCCATGTAAAAAGCTGAAATAAATTCTCCAGTTTATCGTTCAATTCGGCACTGATTCCACCGTCCCCCGAATGGCAATTGATGAAAGAGCGGAATAATTACAAAAGTAACCATGGAAACAGCCCTTAGCTTAGATTATAAGGCGGACGAAAATTAGAGCCCACTTTTAGGATAATTGCTTCAGCGGGGAGATTTTGAACGAATAACTGTTTCTTGTGATGAACGTGCGACATTAGTCGTAGGTAAAAGAGATGGCATGAAAGCTAGACCACTGTCGGTAAGTATATACATAGTAAACCCAGTAAACTTATAATTAGTAAAATCGTAAATATTTTTTTTTAAATGTTTATATTTGAAACACCCTAAACGATTATACTTTTAAAACGAACCAAAATAGGTAAGAAATTATATGTTATTTGTCTTTCGCTAATTATTGTGAATACCGCATAATAATCCCAACTAGTCGAATCCTGCGGGAATATGGCGTCGTCAATTTGAAGTATGTTGTCAAGCTTTAAGGTCAGCATTCAAAAATGCACACTTTTTAGTCTGCTAACGCAAGAAATACTACGAATGGTTTATCTGTAAATTTTATATAGGTAATTAGGAAAATACATAAGGTTTCCAGTGAAAAAGTTCTTAAGCTCTGAGGTTTTAGGTTATGTGTGTAATACGTGCTGGAATTTTAGGCAATGCGTCGAAAATGCCTTTATTAGTTTTCAAACTGCATCAATTACAAACATTTTGGTTAATATTTCATAGAATTTAAAATATTGCCGTTTGAGAATTTTTGTCAGTAGAAACGTTAGATAGTTTCTAAAACTATCATATAGAATTTACAGATAAATCATTTGTAGTATTGCTTGAGTTAGCAAACTACAAAGTGATGTCTAGGGCCATTTTTTTAGTGCCTAACCTTAATAGAGTGGAGAGGAAAAGGTAATTCAATAGAGGAAGTTTAAGAAATATCATTTCAGTAAACATGGCTAATGCCTTTTTAAGCAATATTTAGATTCCGAATGGTGGTCTTTTACCAGAGCGATAATGAGAGTTCTCCCAAAGAGCCTACATTTAGGGCCCGTAATATAAAAAGGTAACACAACTCCCAAAGTTTGTATACGTACATAAATATGATAGTTATATCTTCAGTAGTTAATAGAAAACAGAAACAAAGGGAGGCATGACATGGAAGCTTGCTGACTGTCGCCGAGCTACGACTAAACTGCACGGACTATCAAACCGGTGGAGCCTATGGAAGTTATGCGTTTGGTGTGAGGGAGAAACAAAGTGGGTCGCCACTGTGCGAAGCTGCGATTTGCAGTAGAATACACGTCCAGACGTCATAATCGTCCAGTTCTGCATCCTCGCAGTTTGATAATCTAAGCATTGCGTGGCTGGAATTCAATTGTTTCCACACTTTTATCGTGATTGAAGAAGTCAAAAAATGCTGAAGGGCAAAGTTTCTTTACCACGTGTGAGAAATATAAAGCATTTTGTATTTATTACGCAAGAACCGCGGATTGAAAAGGGTTCTAACCTTTGTTTAAACAAAAAAATTAATACAGTATTATGACAGACTGAGATTTTTAGGCAAAGGTAATCAATAAGTGAATGTGATAAATAATATCATATCAAACATGGAAGTATATATATATATATATTTTTTTTTTTATTTGAACATTATACAAACATTACACAGCATGGGTTTAGTGGTACTGTGACACTCTTTAATTGTCAAATATAAACAAATACAGGAAGTAAATGTGGAAGAAAATGATTGGGAAGCTGGCTATACAGAGCGCCTAACCTTTCAAGTAATACTCCTTTTCTAAAGTAAATAGCGATGATCAGAGGTTTTCTGAGAAAGCCGGACGGACGCTTTCATCAATAATATAATATGTAAAGCAATTATGCTCCTAGCAGAAAACATAATTAACAATATCATTTCATCAAAACATTTTCATTTACGTAGAATTAAATTGAACTACAAGAAATATGCTAATAATTGTGAACACTTGTTTATTTCTACGCATTGAAATGCACCAACTTTGTTATGCTCGCGGCAATGTGCAAAATGCATTCTAGCGTATGGGCAGATAGCTAAAGAAACCATTCTCATCTCCGCCCGGGCTGTCTGCGGCTGTTTACTTTTAACTGTCCGATTTAAGTTCCTTTTGATATTCATGTAACTTAAAAACTTGCCTGTATCGATAATCTGCAAGTTCAATCGATCAGTAAATTACATATTTGTAAAAAGCATTAACTTTGTGGCTCGCCATAATTTACAATAAAAAACACATAAATTTGTTGTAGACCACTTTTATTTTATCAAAACTCTACCGGTTTCGGAAGCACCCTTCCTTGTCAATATTTTATATCATAAGTTAGTTTTAATATTCCCCTGATGAAGGAAGGGTGCTTCCGAAACCGGTAGAGTTTTGATAAAATAAAAGTGGTCTACAACAAATTTATGTGTTTTTTTATTGTAGATCAGTAAATTATTTATCAGATTGTTGATGATCACATCGTTAAACAGAAAAAATAATAATCTTGTAACTGAGGAGTCAGCTACACAATACAGGTATTCTATCTATTACAGTATTTATTTTTGTTAAGTTCATCGTACTTTTTTTATTCTGATAATAAAGACAACATAGAAAATAATCGGAACACACAAACACAAAATAACCTTTAAAATATTATGAAGTTTTGTTATTATAAAAACTTGCAAACTCGTAAATGATATTTGTGATTTTAATGTGTATACGGTTTTCAACCAAATAAAGTAAATTTCAATTCAGAATCGCTCACGCATCATGATTAGGTAATTGAGTATCCCCAATGAGCGGTTTCGGTCGACTGAACATGTTATTGGAATAAAAAACAAAATTGGAGTTCTGGTGGTCAAAATGACCTAATAAGTACACAATATACGAAATCCGCCTGATTTATATCAAACCCAGACATCGATTTGCTAACATTTCACTTATTTACTGTGTCAAGTACACAGAGACTTAAGGGGAACTGCTGAGGTGCCTGTTTCATACAAAACTCATTACATTAAAGGAATTGATTTTTCGCGATTTTAGAAGCATTTTTAACAATGATTTTGGGGCTAACGGTGATTTAAAAAAAAAAGTTTTAACCCATCTGCTTTGAAAATATAATGAAATTTAAAATTCTTTTTATTTTTTAAATATTAAAATAAGCATTATTAAAAAGGGCCAATTTACGGTGGAACACAAATTTGCCATACAGAATTTAAAATATCGACCCGTAAAAACCTTTTTTTTAAATGTTTTATTTTTATATTTTTTATTTATGTAATCATACTTACATAGAAAATGTGATATATTTTTTAAAGGGTACGATAAACCCGCAAATAATTTTCTAAGCTGCCTCTAAAATGATGAAAATAGTTTTTTTTTTCATGGCACATACTTAAATGAAAATAAATAAAATACTTCTCATCCGTACTAGATATTTACTAGACGTTAATTAAAAAAAAAGATATATCCGTTTGGATGAGTATTTTGGCCCCCAAACCAAAATTCAGTTTTGTATAAAACAGGCACCGCAGCCGTTCCCCTTAAATCTTTCTTGTTCGCTAGCTGACTGTCGATGTAAGTGGATATATGCAACGTTAGTTGATTTCGCTGCGAGATATATTGAACCAGTCCCGTAAATTCTTTGTTTGTACTGAATACAAAAAAATATGAACATAAAAAATTGTTCTAACTTTTGTTTTCTATTACAGTGGGCTAATTGTAATACACATGTATATAAATTTGAAGAATATAAAGGTTTTTGCATTTTTGTAGACATCCTATTCTATTCACTGTCCGTGACACAGATGAGGAGATATAAATATTTCTTTCCATTAGAGCATTTATAAAAAAAATAATACAGTGATAAGAATTGTGATGACATGTTAAGTCAAAAGAGGTGTAAAAATAAAAAACTTTCTCACATTTTAATAAATATTTTTTTTATTCTCTTCGTTAACCACCAAACCGAGCGCGGCAGATGAGCAGCGAGGCTTATAACTGTTAGCACAAACCTATTATCCTCTTTAATTTTTTTTTCATTTATCAGCTAAAAGGCAATAAAGTCATATGGGGGTTACCGAATATTATTTTATTTTGTGAATTTTCAATTTTTTATAATTTATTAAGAATATATTTCACAGAAAATCTTTTAAATTGTTAAATTGTTTAGCATTTTGCTATCTTAATGTATGTAACATATCAGATGACGGCCTCCATGGTCGAGGGGTAAGGCTCTCGACTATGAATCCGAAGGTCGCGGGTTCAAATCCCGGCGTGCGCAAGTAAATAATATTTAATTAATTTGTGCTGTTTCGCAATTGATTCATTTAAAAATAATATACAGTATATTTGAGCACGTTCCAGAATGGAAGATACTCCCAGTATCGCCCTGGTGAAAGACCACCATTCAGAATTGAAACGTTGCTTGAAATGGCTTTTATCCGTGTTTGGTGACCAGATCTGAATAGCCAGGTAATACCACACCTTCCTCGCCCCCTTCTCCTTCCCCTCCCCAATACCTTCAGCTTCACAACATTCCCCAATTGGGGATGCCATAGTTTCGCTGGCTCCAGACGGTTGGGAGCAGTTGGGACTCTTGTACGATATTCTTAAAAAAAAAATTAAAAGGAGAACCTGCACGCATTATTATCTAGGGTATTTGTGGTTAGTAAGTTAACAGTAACGCTCGTTACCTTTTATTTTCTGTTTATTCGTGTATTTTATATTTCCATTGCGAGTTTTTGATATTATCTTCTTCAATGTTTATTTTATTACTAATAGACCTTACCTAGTGTATTTTCAGTCAATGGCAGAACGTAAATATAATCTCTTGTCCTATATTACCTTAACCGGTTGGCAAACTCTCCATGGCGTAACCCTATCCGCAACGTGATGCGCTAGGGCAATCTGACCTTTCGGCCAGCGATGTAATAAGTTACATCTCAATTAAATAACAACGCGTGGGGACCTTATCGCACTTCACTCCAACAAACAACCCCAAATAAGCAAATAACCGCTTTGACGGATTTCATTGCTTTTATTGATATTATATTATTATTACAAAATTTGTTAATATAGCACGGTTTAATGATTCAATCACAATTTTCAATTAGGCAGGCGGTACTTCCGGTTTTTCGGCACCCCCTCCCGGGAACCATTCATTATATAATCAACACCTCAGCCATAGGTCACCCCAAGTGGTTTACTACGGCAGGAAACTTATCAGAGTGAGTTATATCCAGGTCTTGGCGACGGGGGCGATTGTAATTGCATATAATTGAATATTTTGGTGGTCTTGAAAATTGTGTGAAATATGCCGATATAGGATTAGAGGAAATATTAGATCCCCATTACTTAGCACTAACTAATTGATGTATTCTCGACAACGACGCGTATGATGAATTAGTGCAAATTATTTAATTAAGTAAGTCATTTATTATTATTGTTCAAATATTATAATTTTTCATCACAGAACTTGTTATTGTATTATATTAATTACTGTGAATAGATGTTTGACGGTCTCCGTGGTTGAGTGGTTACGATCCTTGGCTACGAATCCGGAGGTCTCGGGCTTAAATTCCGGCGTGCGCTAGTAAATTTTACTCCATAAAATTTTGTTATTTCATCATTTGTTAATTTAAAATAATATGTAGTATATTTGCGGCACGTTCCAGAGTGGTAGATACTGTCAGTATCGCCCGTCATTCAGAATCAAAACGTTGCTTGAAATGGCTTTAGCCATGTTCAGTGACCAGATCTGAATAGCCAAGTTCTTTCCTACCTTCTTGTGCACCATCTCCTCCTCCCCCTCAATACCTGCAGCTTCACAACAAACCACAATTGGGAATGCCATTGTTTCACCGGCTTCATACGATTGGAAGCAGCTCATTCTTATTTTGCGTCGGTCCAAATGAGATTTCACAAAACTACGTAGCACATGATGGAAGTACATTTCCCTAAGTTAAAATAGTTGTAGCTGCAGACCGAAAAATCTGTGCTTATTTCAGAATCCAAAAACTCATCTTTAGACAGTTTATGTTGCTTCAGATAAAATGTTTTTTATTAACAGTTATTAAAAACTCATATTATTTGGATGTAGTTATGCAGAAAGCGTCCAAACCGAAAAAGCGTTTGAAAATTTGACTATACAAAAATATATTATAAAAACATATAAAATCTATGGCATTTGGAGCTCAGAAGATTTAAGCATATAAAAATCTAGTGTAGGAAAACATGGAAAACTCGAATTTGGAAAATTGTGGGTTAGACGCTTTCTGCATAACTACGTCAATAGAAATGCGTGTTACTACAGTTCTAATCGCTGTAAGTGGGGGTGACATGACAACAATTTCATAGCACTAAAACTTGTATTGCTCAATTACAGAACGATGCGTTTTACTATTTTTCTTTTTTTTTAATATATACAAACATTCTTGGGATACGAATAACCTGACAATATTTGAAAATCTACTACTAGCAAAATAAGCGGAAAATATAGCTCGTGTCGTGATAAAGAATTTAGCCAGCCGACGACTTAGACTCACGATGCCTGGTTGGGACCCAGACGCGATGCCAACTCAGCCACCGGCAGATCAAAATATAAATGTAATATAAATATGTAATATGTAAGCAGATAATATAAAATAACATAATTTGTTTCCGCGTGACAAAGTTTTCAATTCAAATCTAAACTTTGGTACTAATCGACTTAAATCCCTATAAATAATGTTAAAAAATATTACGTAATTTTTCAACAAAGACAAATTATTGCGCGTTTCACCCTTCTATACGTGAATGGCTTCAATCAGATTGTAAATTGAAGCCTTCGAATTATTATTACGTGGAGTTTTTAATTAATCATATTATTTCGTATTACGTGTTTTTTGTTGTTGATATATTTTACTAGAAGTATGAATGGGTTATGAATGGTTTGAAGTAAAGTTTTGAAGTTGTGATGTGTTACCCCTACTCCTACCCCTACTTTTTTTAGATCTGGAATCGAATCTTCACTTAAAAGATGGATGGCTCTCACGGAAAACAAGTTCGAACAATGTTAGTGATTTCAATAAGTATGTGATTGAATAAAACGACAAAATAACATCAATTATAACATGTTGTCATTTAAATAGAGAAAAACACATTATAAATGTAAGTACCTCACAAATAAATAAATCGGTTTTACCGGTAATAAATCATTTTAAACACCCTCCAAATTAGTTTTGGTGGGGAGTAAATAAAATCATATAAGTAAGTCGTCGCAATGTGTATTAACTACAGTTTTAAAATGGTCTTGAATGCCGAAACAGCTGTCACAGTAATAAAAACTAAAATACTTGCAGAACAAAATTTGAAAAAAAAATTAAATTAAATGGAGGTTTACGAATTAAACACAAAAACAATTAATAGATTAAAATGACAGTGTTGAAAGTGGTTTCGGTTGCTGAATTGGTAAATGGAATTTTCCAGAGGCGAGGTAGCTCTAGTGCTACCGTTTCACTATCGTACCGCACAGTTGTTATTTGATTTTGATCGGTTGCGAGAGATGACTTCGGATGTTGGTACTGCAACGCAGATTTATAAAAAGATTTAACATAGAGATATAACATTTATGAGAGAGTAATAAAAACAACGACACAATTCAACGAACCTACGCGAGTTCAGCATGGAAATAACATGTCCATTGGATATGCACCTGAAAAGCTAATATAGGGTGATCTTAAAAAATGTTGTGCATAAGTACATAACATATCATAACCCTTACATAATAACTCCATCGAGGAACAGCGAGCTGCTTTATTTCATGCATAATTTATTATACGAGTATACTCATATATAAAAATCAATGTAAGTTTGTTTGTCCTCGATGTTCTCGAAAATCACTGGACCGGTTTTGGGCTGAAAATAGCACAGTTTGTTTTAATTAGTGCCGGGAAGGTTTAGAAAGTAGTTTGAATGAAACCCAATATGTAAAACTGTTACTATAACGTTTTAAAATTAGTAGGAAAAACATTGAACCCGCCATGTTTTATTTAGGTTATCACATAGATATGTTATACTCTGCTTAGCCACAGATTGCATATTCAAAAGAAGAATGTTTTTTTGGGTAGAATATTTTCAAAATGAAAAACACGAGTACCTACTTAAAAGCTTTATGATTTAGATATATTTTGCAAAAATAAACGTTTGGAATGAAATAAAATATTCAAATGGATGTTTTTTTATTTGGAGATAGTTACTTTCGCTGTCAAATCATTTATTGTACCTGAGCAAGACCGGGTACATTTCAGCCAGTATATTATATAATGCGTAAATAATTTAATTCGGTATTTTGAAAATACAGTGTAGCTTTATTAGCCATATTCCTTGGTAAAATGAAGTTGTGCAGTTAGTTATACTAATATGGATTTTAAATATTTTATATAATTTATTTATATGTTCATTACGTTTTGTAACAAGTGTAATTGCAAAAACGGAAGCTCTTTTGATGTACATTTTTATCATTTTTATAATTGTACATAAAATCGTATTTTTGTGTTGTTTTCGACTTATCCTGCATTCATAATATTATAATTGACAGTCGATTCGCCCTCCAAATGATTTATCAACTGTTTATTAACAATTAACTGGTACATTTAAAAATTTATTTGGAATTCCACAAACAAACCACAAAAACATTAGTCGGTGATTTCGCGTCGCACCGAATTTATTCCTCAATGAATAATTTAAATTTTAAAACAATTCGCTAACGGCTTTATTTTATATTATTTCATATTACTTTATTGTTAATATTAACGATAAAACTCTAGGGAAATAATTAACATTTTTAATAAAACCACGCCTATAAAAAAATAGTAACGTTTGATTTCCTTTATGCGTAAAATATTGTTTTTCAATAAATTCATGCGACAAATTTCCCTTTAAAAAAGTGTGGGGAAATGATTTAAAGATGGTGGTTTCCTTCACCCCTAAAATCTATCGTAACTCCCACCGGTCACCCTTAAGAAAAACTTCGTTTATTAAACTTTCACCCATTCCACACCGTTCTAGTTCCGGCATTCTGGGGGTTTGTCTCTATTTTACTCTGCCGGAAAAATGTGAAAACAATGAAAATATGAAATATTCTTCTTCTTGTGAGTACTCTTATTAGAGGTTAGCTATGTTAAAGGAAATCCGTGTTTCAGGCCGTATGCATTGACGGTGACTTGTTTTTGGGGCTATACGTAGAAAGCAGTTTGATGATTTGTTTTTCTTTAAACCGCCTGCATGTTTGTCGATCGGTTATACTTTAATAATGTTTTTAAGCAAAGTCTTTTGTTGACAACATTTTATTTTTTATACTTTACTTAGATGTACCCATTTTACTTACCTCGTTAAAAATATGATTTTAAGTAGCGACGAGTATCAAAATCAGCAATATAATTACAAAAACTCATAAAAAGCAAGTATATGCTAAATAAGGAAACAGCATCTCATGCAAATGAAAATAAAATCTGAAACCATTACTTAATCAAAAACAATCATAAAACCATTCATATTAGTGTGCAGCTTTCAAATTATATGACTTAAAGCTCATTTGAACATTATGTTTTTAACGATTAAGAAAATTTATCTCAAGTTTTAAATTATGTTTGATTCCATGGTAATTCCATCGATTAACAATTATCTATGTATAATTAATAATAAAACACTTTGCTTTAACCACTTTTTTTAATATCTCGGCGGGTTTCACAGCCAATAGTCCCTTCCTCAGGATACAATATATATATATATATTTTTTTAAATTTTATGTAAATCAAATTTAATAATGTTATTATTAAGTTCTGCAAGTATTTTTAGATTTTATTATTGTGACAGCTGTTTCGGCGTTTAAGGCCATTTTCAAATTAATTAATAAAGTAAGGAAAATTGTATACTCACCGCTTCTTAGTATGTTCACATTATCAAAACAATACAACACATTTAAATAATTCAATTAAGACAACATTGTCAGTTAAATACGAATAAACACATTATAAATTTGAAAACCTCACTGAACTCAGAATTTGAATTGTTTTCGAACTAAATCGGTTTTACCGATAATAAATCATTACCCATCCAAATTGTAAGGGAGTGGGAGTAAATTAAATCATATAAATAAGTCGTCACAATGTGGATTAACCTCAGTTTGAAAATGGCCTTAAACGCCGAAACAGCTGTCACAATAATAAAATCTAAAAATACTTGCAGAACTTAATAATAACATTATTAAATTTGATTTACATTAAATTAAAAAAAAAAAAATGGAGTTCTACGAATTAAACACAAAATATACAATATAAATGCAAATTCAGATATGAACAAAACATAAAAATAAGTGGCGGAGGGGGATTAGAGAGAGGGGGTAACTAATTAGTACTAATACATATATACCAATATACTGCCACTAACTGATACTAGGTAAACCCACGTACTGGCCTTGCCTGTTTGCATTATATACATTACACATAGGTTTATGTAAATGTGTTCAGATTTATAATCTAATATTAAAAAAAAAGTTTACCTTGTTTATGTGAATGTATGGATCAACAAATTTATTAATAAATAAAAAATTATAAAAAAAATTATATACTATTGGGAAAACTAATTTGGACAGTGGTTTTTTGCAAAAATAAATAGATTATTTTTAATATTTAAAATAATGTTAACGCTTTTTCTTTTTTCTAACATATCTAACTATAAACCCCTAGTATTGGTATGTAAAATTTCTACACCCTTATTTATATCAAATTACTGATTTGTTTCCAAATTTAAATCGGCAAATTCAGAATAGAATAGAATAAATTCAGAATTATTTACATAATAATAAGGTGGCAACATTCAACATTCCGTTTGTAAATTAACTGTATTAATATTGTTTTAAATGACCCTGGCCGCCAAATTTATCACAAAATTTATGTTGTACAAATTACGTAAGATTTACACTTTGTAAAAACCGTCGGATGTAATAAGCATTTGGAGATATTTACGATGATGTTTTTACGATTTACAAAACCAAACAAGACGTCGTGTTAAAGTGTGATTTTAATTTCTCGGAGAGAATTCAAGAGCAATAATCAAATAATAATATTTCCAGGCGTCCATTATCAACAAATAATCGAGAAACGTTATAAAATTGATTTATCGACCGTCGACGAGCAATTTTAAAACACGGCTTAATAAACGAGGAATCGCGGTAATGAATTACTTTTTGGCACTCTTATTAACATTAAGCATGAAACAGATTTTCTTTTTACATAATTTACGTTCCGAATCCTGAAAAAGAGTATTTTTGATATTATTTACCTCAGGCCAGGGCTTTTTACAGGAGATTTTTAAAAAATAAAATATTTAAGGAAAAAAAGCTCGAAAAGAAAAAAAGGGGATAAGTTGTGACTTATTCTAAAAACATAAATCCTTAAAATACTGAGTATTCTTAAAAGTCAAATCACTTAATATTTGCTACACTTAATTTTTTTCCTTGTGCTATTTGATGTAGTTGGGAGATTGGAAAGAAAGAAAAATATTTAATAAAATATCTTAGTACAAGAGCAAAAAGGAGATGAGTCAAAATATTGATGATATTTTCATGTGTTTTCCAGGCATCGTACATACTCGTATACGTCCATTTTTAATGTTTCTCACGATTTGTAAATACGTGAAAAATTTGATCACATGATTCGACTCATCCCCCCTTTCTTTTCGCACACAAAAATATGGTTTGAAGAATACTAACCTTTCGCCTACTCCTGGACGTGGTGGCCATTTTCTGAAAATTATCACATAATTATTTGTCACGTCCCCGTCTAAATATTCACACATCTGAATGTCCCGGCCTCAAGATTCTCCAATTTTTTTCGAGATTCTCCAAAAATGTTCTAGATTCTTTTATCACACAATACGCTGGCTCTGTCACGTCTCCCGGGACACAAAGAATCTACGCCGAAAAATGCCGATTCATAAAGTAATCTGGAATATCTTAAATTCGTCTGATTCGGATGAAATTTGAATAAGGGCGGGATAAAAAAAGCTAATATACCCAACATCAATGTGACCACGTTCGGGGAATAAAATCGTCTTTATTCCTTACATTTTTATAAGGTCGATGACAACGTATAAAAGACCGATTCAATTAGTTTTCAGTCACTGTTTAATACCTAAATAATAAAATTTAGAATACTGCGCCATCACCACCCAGAAACAGACATAAAATTTTATTTAGTCGATGGCATCGCCAATGTGAACATCGCACAAGAGTCCCAACTGCTCTCGACTGTCGGTAAACGGTGGAACTTTGGCACCCCCAACTGGGGTATGTTTGAGACTGAAGAAAACGGAGATCGTAAGGAGATAGAAAAGAGGGAGGTTGGAAAGCACCTGGCTATTCAGATCTGGTCATCAAATATGGTAAAAGCCATTTCAAGTAAACGTTTCGATTCTGAATGGTGGTCTTTCACCAGTGCGATACTGAGAGTACATATCTGCCACTCGATCCGAATAGTAATTTTTTTATTATTCTAATTTTATTATGAGTTTTCAAAAATAACGCTGATGGCGAAAACATCCAAACGAAAATATTCAATAGTATTTATGTACAGTAACCAATAATTAATGTATTCAAAACTGTTCTCTTTTCATCGTTTTTTTTTTATCGCGAAGCTGACAAATGGTCCCAATGCTATTTATATTATATGATATGATATTTTTCGTTTTTTTAAAGGTTTTAAGAATACATAAATGTGAAAACCTTTAAAGTGAATAGCTCAGTGCATCACTTTTTCACATATTGACCATTAAATTATATCGCTTAATATCGTCATTTACGTATCTCCTTAATTAGTCATTTACGTAAGTCCACTATTTCACTAATTGAGATTTGAATGCCACTTTTTATCACTTTTAAAATATATATTACTATATCTGAATGTTAATAGTTATAAGTCAGCAAAAACTCATAAGTAAAAGAAATAATAAGAAACAAAATAAAATTATTAAATAAGATTTTTTTGTGTAATGTAAATCAAATTTAATAATGTTATTATTAAGTTTTGCAATTATTTTTAGTTTTTATTATTGTGACAGCTGTTTCGGTATTTTCAAACTGCGGTTAATCCACAGTGTGACGACTTACTTATATGATTTTATTCACTCCCACCCCATTCTAATTTGGACGGGTTTTTAAAAATAATGATTTGTTATCGGTAAAACCGATTTAGTTATAAAATTATTAAAATTCTCTATTCTGTGAGATGTTTACATTTATAATGTGTTTCCCCGTATTTAATTAATAACGTTCACCATTTAAATAATCAATTAAGAAAACATTATCAGTTAAATACGGGAAAACTAAGTTGCTAAAATGGACTTAGGAAATTTACTAATTAAGGTGACGATATAAAAAAAGGCTTTGACGAAATCCAAATGAAAATGTTTTCTATACTAAACTATGTCAAGCTGCATTAGCAACTTAACATCGACAAACTTATTTTTAAAGGTTAAAAAAGCGTTATTTTATATTTTATTTTAAATTAAAGTAATTAGTTAATTAGACGTTTTTTGCATATTATACTGTACGAAAATAATAATAAACAGTGTTTATCATATTTTTTCTGCTTTTTCAGATAGTTCAATGGAATATCATGATTTTTTTTTACGAAAACTAGTAGCTTTGCCCGAGTTTCGACACACTTTTTTGTTGTTGGAAAATGTGGAAAAAACAAAATGGAGTGATTAATCTATTCACAAAAAAAAATATTCGAAGCCTGATAGCCGAGGAATTAATTGGGTATTTATATAAATTAAAAATAAAAATAGCAATCCTAATTTCAGAACGTTAGAGCTCACCGAATGAGCTGATTTATAATCCATAGACGATGAAGTCAATATATTAAAACAACTAAACTAATAGTCGAAGAGCTATTACAAATGTATCGTCAGATTTCAAAGCCAACCAAATCCACTATTTGCTATTTTTTTTTAATGTCACTTGCTGTGAAATTACTCTGCTTTTAACATTTCTGCATTTTCAAAAGCACATTAATCCTTTTATATCTATAACCAATAATCAAGGTAAAAGTTTGTGATTTTTTTCAAAATGAGTCTCATCCATGTATCAACCTTTTCAAATACAGAACAAAAAAAACGGTTTTTCTCCATTTCATCCATTTTGGATTTGGCTAAAATTTAAATCTAACGACACAAACAAAAGAGTTATACGAAATGTCCGATATGTTCCAATCTTCAGTCGGAATGAAACGAACTTTCCTTTAGAAAGTAGTTCCGTCGGCCTTTTAAAACTTTTTGGGGTTGTTTTTGAAGTTACGCAGTGCACATCATGAAGGCATTTTGATATGTCATAGTCAACCGCGACCGATAGCTTTAGGTCGACTAAAGGGGTGATATACAGTTGGATGTTCAAAACATTCAATTATGTTAAACCAGTTTTTTTCGCTACGTGTCTCATCTAATTATCTATTCTATACTTTAATAATGTTATGAAGTTATGATTTCCTGCTTGTCATTAAGGTGCCACAATTGATTCAACGGCGAAAGTAATGCCTTGTGACAATTATCACTACATCTAAACAAATAAACATTTTAATTTAATTTTTGTATCCTGAAGATGCGTATGTTAAGCGAAACCGGTCGGTCGTAATAAAATTAAATAAAATTCTCGTGGTTATAAACAAAGTTATTGTTTTATTTTCATTAAATATGTCTAACCACAAAGTGACTGCTTTCTATCAAAAATAAACATTAATTTGAAAAATTTTATTTCATTCCAAACGATTATTTTTTCAAAATATATCTAAATAATAAAGTTTTTAAGTAGGTACATACTTGCGGTTTCCATTTTGAAAATATTCTACCAAAAAAACCTTCTTCTTTTGAAAATGTAATCTGTGGCTAACCAGAGTGGTATATCTATGGGCTAACCTCGATGCAACATGGCGGGTTCAATGTTTTGCATACTAGTTTTAAAACGTTATAGCAACAGCATCTAACATCTAAACTTTCCCTGCACTAATATGAACAAACTATGCTATTTTCGAGAATATCGAAGACACACAGACAAACATTCATTTTTATATATATTTAAAAAAAATAATACTCTCTACCTATGATTCTGACACAAAAATAATGTCAGAAACGTGAACGTAATACAAAGTTTTGAATCTGTTTAAGACAATGCTAAATGCAATAAATAAAAAATATAATCGTTTTGGTAAAGCCAACGAGGGCAAAAGTTTAATAGACTATCAGACACCGGATTATACTATGAGAAGAAGTCATTTATTTAGCTTTAATTTTTGGAATAACTTATTGAAACTTATAAACTTCGTCGCAATACATTTTCAATCATTGAAGATAATATTAACAACTCTCAAAATGAAACCGAAAAGACACAAAAAATAAAAAGGTAACGGTAAGGGCTGAGACTCAAACCCAGGATCTCATGGTCTATCCGGGATCTCGCGCTCTAATCCACTGAGCTACAGCTCATCTGTACATTTTTATCGGTATCATACTTCGATTTCTAAGAACTCCCATATATTTTGGCTTCTACCTTTTTATCATGACATCTACGAGATTCTACCCGAAATTATTTGTAATCATTAGATAGTGTCTCGGATATGCCTATCCATTTTTTTTTATAATAATGGAAATCTGTTGACTTTTTCTACAAGTCTAGGATTAATATTCAATTTTTGGAATAAGTTATTGAAAATTATTAATTATTATTTTTTTTTATTGAGATTTAAAAACCTCATTTTTATATTTAATCATTGTAGAAAATAATATTAACATAACCTAAATGAAACATGAAAAAGGAAAAAAAAAGAGAGAAAATAAAAATAATATTGGATAAAAAATGGAGAATAATATTAACAAATCTTGAATTTGCGATATGATATCGATGAAGATGACGTAATTGAACTGGTCTCATTAGCTATGTTGGTTAAGCGGTTGTCCCGGATAGGCAGAGGTCCTGGGTTCGAGTCCCAGATGCGACTGAAATCTTTTTATTTTCTGTCGTTTTTTTCTGTTTTCTTGTTTCATTTAGGTTACGTTAATATTATTTTCTACAATGATTAATTTATTGAAGCTTATAAACCTCATTGTAATATATTATCATTTACATTTTAATGATTAAAAAATTATTTAGCAATTAGAACTAATTATGTTACTCTATTTATAATTATAAGTAAAATAAATTGTTAGTTCCCGGCCGCGATAAGTAATTGGAAAGAGAGGTGACAACGAACACTAAGCAAGTTGTTTTTACGGCCAAATAACGCTTTTAGAAGCAGCTTTTGGCGTAGAGACGTGATGTTGAGAAGCAACGGTTGGCGTTGTATTTATTGTAGTCATTGTGTACTCTGGGCCCACAGCCAATAACAACTTCTGTAATCCTCGTCTGTTTCATATCTCGGCCGATGCCGTACTTCTGAACTTGGGAATTCGGTCTGAAATATTGTATTATATTGGGAATATAAAAAGCAGGGGCGCCACCGTAGACTTGTCGTGCGCAATGCGTGCTATGTACACGGGCGGCAGGAGCAAGGGGCGGCCCCTTGAATTTACCTCTCAACATAACGTTGCACAAACAGTGACTTTGTCATTTCCATGTTCGTTCCATTTAACGTTAATTTACCCCCCCCCCTTCTCTTCTAATCCTCTACTACAATATCAATACCACACAAGAGTCCCAACTGCTCCCAACCGTCTGGAGCCAGTGAGACTATGGCATCCCCGATTGTTGTATGTTGTGAAGATGAATTATCATTAGGTATTGAGGAGGGGGAGGAGATGAGGAGAGAAAGATTGGGAAGTACCTGGCTATTCAGATCTAGTCACCAAACACGGCTAAAGCCATTTCAAGCAACATTTCGATTCTGAATGGTGATCTTTCACCAAGGCGATACTGACAGTATCTACCGCTCTGGAACGTGCCACAAATATACTACATATTATTTTTAATTAATAAAATGTGAAATAACACAATTTAATCAAATAAAATTTACTTGCGCACGCCGAGATTTGAACCCCCGACTTCCGAATTACGTCGAATAATAAGTATATACTCGTATTTGAAATTCAGTTTTATAAAAACCCGGAAGAGGTGAGCATCGCTCACGAAACGTGTCGGTTTTATTACAAAAATAAAAAAGGTGTTATTTATTTTAATATAATTTGTCTTTACTTGTAGAAATGAGTACACAACATCGAAAACAGTATGTGAAGACAGTATCAGTTGTAACATATGTAGGAACTGACAATATGAATGCATAGGATAGCACAAAGACTAATATGGTAATGGTCATTAGGTGTGTAGGTACCTATGTGATTTCAACTGACACCTTCATTCCACTATTTTTATTACTTTCAAGTAAAGTATTGATTGTTAGTGAAATGAGACTCCTGAGAAGAATGTGTTGTAAAGCTATATATATATGGTAAAATTGTAGGAGTGAAGATGCCAAAAAATTATATTAAAACGACGCATTAAATACGATTAAGAAACACACGGTATTTTTCATGACTTTTTAACACGGTTACCAGGCCTTAACACATATTAATAGGCTATTTCTTAATAAGGAACTCCAGTCCATTTTATTAATATATATATCAATATATGGACATTCTAACTTAAATAGCAGTTTATTTCGTTTTTTAAGTCAGTTTTCATAGTTAGCCCACCATAACGCTCTAAATCATTGGCCGGTCGGTTTTGATCAATTTTGAGGTTAGAATGTCAAATTTCAAAACAAGGGTGAGCTTTACGGTGCATAATTTTATGTTTTATTCTTAGTAAACCATAAGTAAACATAAGTAATAAAATTTTGTACCTTTTTAGAAACTTAAACTCAAAGAAAAATAATAGTATTGATCATTAATATTATAATAATATCCGTATTCATAATTGGTTTACTCTAATTTATTTCAATAATAATAGTTTTTTTGTTTTATATTGAACAACAATTATAGAGCTTAAAGTCACCCAAATTGTGGTAATATTTCGCCAAAACTAAATATTTAAAATACAAAACAAAAGCAATGTTCCAAATGCAATGGTACCACCATAACAAGGTGTTTCGAAGAGATGATTTTTTATTCGCTTTTAAATAACGATTTACAAATTCTAAGTATAATTAAATATAATAATAGTTATATATTCAGAATTGGCGTTAACTGATCTATATGAATACATATTTTTAAAGCCATTATATTTTTCACTGGAGTTCTTTATTAGAGCGGCACATTCATTTACGTGCAGGCGGGTGGACACCTCGCAGCGGTCCTAGAGGTCAGTGGGAATGAGAGATTTGAATTTACGTAATGAATACTATTGTTCGTTTATGGATTCCCAATAAAACGGCGCTTCGCGGTCACTCTGCAAGGTCGAAACAACGTTTTGGACGCTTTACCGTATCTGAAAATATAATAAAGGAGGCAATATAATAACCTTCATTTTACTATTAAAATTATTTGCAGAAATTTTTAAGACTATTAATTCACACAAAGTGGAGTACCAAAATGAAAGGGAGGATGACCAAGACGTTAGTTACCTTCGTGTTTATGACGAGATTTGAAGTTCACAAAAAAAGTAAGATTTTTGAAGGATTGAAGAACTAAAGTGTTACACGTTATAAATAATAATTTTAAAAATGAATGGCCATTTTTTTCTGTATGTTTATCTCGTACCTTACCTCTAGATAACGCATACATAGGTATTTAAACAATATCCCATAGCGAGAAATAAAAATTAAAATCTAAAACAAATGTCATGATCCTACAATCCTTTCATGTGAAAAAAAAACAGCACGTGAAATACTACCACCAGTTACGTAATCTAACCTAACCTAATTCCAGAGGTCTAATGCGTATACCATCTTGCTACCATAGCAGTAATTAAGTACGTCACAAGTATTACGAAAACTTGTAGT
Source organism: Halesus radiatus (assembly GCA_022606495.2). NCBI lineage: Eukaryota > Metazoa > Arthropoda > Insecta > Trichoptera > Limnephilidae > Halesus > Halesus radiatus. The sequence continues at coordinate 48,388 of JAHDVE020006376.1, forward strand.
TTTCCGATGTTAAGTTACTTACAAGGTTTTCTGATGAAGACTATCAAACATCGTATTCATGATACCTGCTTCCTAAGCTATATAATCAATTAGTAAAAAGCAATGGAAATTGAAGCACCGTCAGCAGCCGACATCCCGTATTCCGGTATTTTTAACGGTGTATTTATTCATGTAAATGGAAAATGTTAATTCTTCGTTAGTAGAATAAATAAAGCGATTTAATCTCTTCAAATACGAATGTAGTCGATACTAATTTATGTTTACGTTGAAAATTGTAATTGTGGGGAATTTCAACAAACAATGAAGTTATATTGAACTTTCTTAGTACAGACACGAAAAATATACGTTTGGAATGGTTATTTCGATGACTACAAAGCAAATTGTATAGTAGCTATCAAATTTACAATTACAATCAACATCACAACACTTAAATACTAGACTGGCAGCAAATTTATGTTCGGTTTGATTTATATGTCGATTTTTTTTTATGACATGGTTGTAAAAACATCCAAAGGTATCATCATGTTTTTTTATCACTTTAAATGTGAAATAAATTTACTAGTATATTTTATTTATTTATCAAAATGGGCTTGGAAACAAACCTATAGATTGGTTATTCTTTTCTTACAAACATTGCATTAAACAGCTTTACCACTTTCACAACTATGTAAATGGAAATACCAGATGTTCGTAGATTGATCATGTTTTCTTTAGTTTTAATACATTCAGATTCTAAATCAATAAAAGCGCTTACGTATAGGCCAACTTTGTATCAAATATCACGTACGTACAACATAATATATTCAGTTGGTTAAATTGACGCAAAAAGGTTGTCTACAAGGACGCAGAATATGTGTAGGTGTATTCGTTTTACGTGCATGATCAAAATTAATTCTATTTCAAGTCTTAATGGGGAAGTTCTTCAAAACGAGACGTTTCTATGTTTACACTATTCATAACAATGTAACAGTAATGGTGAAAGTTTTATTGAGTAATAATGATTATTTATTATTTGTTGATTTTCGGTAAATTGGAAACTTGAAGAATCTACAAATCAATTTACAAAGTTATCAAATTGTCTTATGATCAAATCTGATTATTGTTTTATAGTTTCTTCAAAAGATTGGTACGCACTTTGTTGCGTCATCATTAATAAATAAATAAATAAAATTGTTATTCGATGTTTTATAAAAAAAGTTATTATTAACATTTTTCATTAATAATTACTTTAATCAATTTTTGTTTATGTTTATAATGTATTTTCATATGATGTGGTAACTTGATGATGTGACATTATAATTTAAAAAATAAAACAATAACTTTGTTTACATCACTTTTATAAAAGTTATTGGTTTATATTGTGTCTATTCTTAGATTATTGTGTTCTATGTTTATCATTTGTCTAAACTTGACATTATTATTTTTTAGTATTCTGTATATTCCTGATGAAGAAAGCTTCGCTATCGAAACATGTCGATAAGTTAAATAATTAAGTGGCCATTACAAAGTAATTTTTAATTCATTTTTTTATTTAGTTTAACTTACAAAAGAGTGTTAATATAAAAAAACTGCATAAAGGTAACACGAAAAATAAATACAAACCGTCTAAAAACGGTGTACAACAATAATATGTATAAAAGTGAAAACAAAACAGTGACTAAGGTTTTCTGAAAGATAGCAGTGAATACAGAGGAAGAAATACTAGATTACAAGAGATTAGAGAAATTTAGAATAGTTCTGGGGGGCCATGACTAAATATATAAATTTTCTTGCCACCACAGTTGATATTACACATACGACACATTTGCACGGCAAGAGGTTAGGAGTAGGTTAAATTGGTCGATTGTGATGGAATAACCCTTGAAATCTCTACCCATCACTCGTGGCGTGAACAGAGTTTTTATTACTGACCTTAGCCGATGTTTGTTGGGATTACCTGCTATAACAAATATCCAAATAACCGCTACATTCATGCATATTACAAGCCAATTACTGGATATACAAAAGTTGCGTGAAATAAATCCAATACAACGTGATAATTATTTCGTTAGTAAAGTTATACTAATTAATATAGGTTTCAACAGATGGCACTGATTGCTATATTTGTTATTTGATCCGAAAGGCGCGGCCTATTTCGACACTGACATAAACGAGTCTTCCCTGAATGCGCGTCGTACAAACATGTGCATTTTTTTGTGTAGAATACTGTGAACATTTGAATTATGTGCGTCATTTTGCATACTTAATTCCTGCTTTTAACATGTTGTAGTAGGGCGGTCGGTGGGGTGCGCCCGGAAATTCGTGCTGGAACTTCACGCGTATTTTTGGGAGTGTAGATTGATATCTTGAGATAATTTTAAAAACGTTAAATATTTTATGCAAGTAAGGTGGGGTAGGCAGTGCTTATGTATCTATATGGAATGCACGCCTCTGTCTACCACTTTACATCATTCACAGAACAGGCACCACGCCTTTGGAATGAGATGCCTTCGGATACATTGGGAATCTTTCCAAGCTCCACCTGCAAGCTGCAAGGCAAAATCAATCCTTTCTGTTCCCACCAGTTTGATGCTTCGCTTCTACTCAGCCAAATTATTCTCCTTTCCTATACCTTGTCCTTGCTACATGAAAATAATGTATATGCTCTTTTCGTGTTAAAGAAATGTTTATATTTAAAAAACATGGTTCTAATGCAATTGAAAATCTAAATCGGTATAAAACTAAACTCAACTTTAAACAATAAAAATGTTATATTCGGTTATATTTTCATTTGTATTTTAATTTATTTTTAGCATTCTCAGATTGCATTGACTTTTATTTAAAAATAATCCATATTTTTATCTACCACATCCAAAAAGTTGAATAAATTTTATAGCTAATTTTGCACACCTGCAAGAAAGACGTCAAATCAAATAAAAGCTCATTTCAGATATTTAAGTTTTCTCTCTCAGTGTCCTTTAAAACCAATATCCGTGCCATAAGGATCACTTTGGAATAAGAGGGTGACGAATGCTCCAGAGAGCTTTAAGCCTAGACCGAGTACAGTTGAATAATTCTATAGATAGCTAATTTGACCTTTGAGGTACAGACGAGCTTTCATCAGTAGGAATATTGTAATGCCGAAAGTAATAAAAGAGTTGACACACTTTGATATTTAAAGTTCAATCGAGAATTTACAAAAAAAACCGACCAGTAATAAAGTAGCGATAAAAAGAAACCGCCAAAAATATAACAAAGAACACTCGATTGTAAATTCGTGGATCAAAATTAAAAAATAAATTTCCCTAAAAGATGCGTCATCACTCAGTGGAGTCATAATTAATAAGCTAATAACAATTACTTTATTTAAACCACTGTTTTTAATATGTAAATATCTACATGTTTCAAAAGCAAAGCTCCCCTCATTAGGATAAAGGCATATTGTATATTTAAGGTATATTGTTAATATTAATGAGGGGAGCGTTGTTTCTGAAAACGTAGATATTTACATATTAAAAACAGTGGTTTAAACAAAGTAAATATAAATGTTTATTTTCCAAAATAATCTATATAACTCATACCACTTTTGGGCAAAGGTGTTTTAGGTACTTTGCGATAAGAATTTTAAACATTCTTCCATAACTGGAATGCTAACGCATCAAAAAATCTGATTCACAAAAAAAATTTAAACACAATATAAAAAAATATTTTTACAGGTATTTACCGGTGCACTCACCCAAATTCTAAATTACTGTTTTAACTATTTACGAAGCATAGTTTTGTAATTTAAAAAATCATGTTAAATATATCTTTAAAATTAAAATTAATTTCCAAAAACAAAAATCGAATGAGCAAAAGGACTAGTACGTGTTTTAATCTTCTGAAACTAATACTAAATGAATGCAAGAACACAACAGTTTTATTGGTCTTCGCACATTCAATTTCCCACCAAAAGAAATTCAAACGTCAAAAAATAACACTTCTTGTAAAAGAAGTAAAATAATGCCTGACAAATCTAGATTTTGAAACATTTCTTCTATGAAATCTTTGTTAATTATATCTGCTACTCAATCACTTAATTACAATTGTTTATTTAAACTATAACTTCAAAACCTCCGTTATCATTAAAATTGTTATTATTTCACTCGTATGTTTCATTAACGGCAACACTGCTTGCTTAAACTAATACCCCAAAATTAATATTACATATTTTCTTGCTGTTGCATTAATTAAATAATATATATTCAATTACTCATATTATTTACCAAATACCATAGAAATATGACAATACCATACTCCTGACATTTACCATACATTAAGGTGGCAACATGCTATACCAACGCCCCTAGCGGCGCGAGTGGCGGAATTGGGTTGTTCCATACATTTGAATAGATTTTCTGTGAAATATATTCCTAATAAATTATAAAAATCTTAAATTCAAAAAAGAAATATTAGGTAACCCACATATGATTTCACTCAGTTTTTCTCATATATGTTTTTAAATGAGGCCATTGGCATTGTATTAACATTTAAAGCCTGGCTGCTCGCGCACTCTCTAAATTGTTTAGAAAGAAAATAACATATTTATTATAAAATCAGCACAGTTTGGAAGAGTCTAGAGACGCTAGTATAGGCCGGTATTATCACGTATATGATATTTGATTACACGCGTAGCCTTGTAATAAATATTACGTGCTATTTTTTGTAAAAGTATGGTTGAAAAATAAATTGGCATGATCGGTTTTTATTTTAAATTTTTTTTTAGACCAAACAAACTTAGCAAGTTCGGTGATTTTGAACACGTGGAAGCTCAGTTTGTCATAAATAAATAAATTTCTTTGAGAGAATATCCTGTTGGAAGGAATTAAATAAATAATTGGTTTCAATCTATTTAAAATGTGAGAGTACATAATTATATTGGCAGCTCAAAGCAGAGCCTGTACTTACTCACAGTTAAAATTAGACGTACTTTAAGTTACAGAGAAAGACACCGTAATGCCATTTCCACGGTAGACGGTCATGGGTGCGCCGCTTTCCCGCCAATCAGCCGGAAACGGAAATCAAGGTCAACCAGACCGGAAGTCCGATCGTTTAGACCGAGCTCAGATACATAATTTGCAATTAGCAATGAGCCTCTTGCATGACGGTTTATACTTTTTCGTCGTATTTTCAAAGCTGTAGCTAATTTTGAAAAATATTGTAGTTTTTTGTGGTGAAATGTTTTTCACTTTGGTTAGTAGGGGTCGTTTGCTAAAAACCATAAAATGAAAACACGTTACCCTAACATCTCTTATATCTTTGCAATCATACTATCTACCATACGTGTTTTATTTTGGTATCGTTGTATAGAAGAAAGAAGCCATAACTGGATCATTTATGTTTCGCATGCGCAGATAGCGGCGTTGTTCCACCACGCATGATGCAATTGGACGGTCTATATTGCATTGCACGTAGCTTTCAAAGAGGCGCATCTCGGAAAAATATTGGTCATAGTAGTTCACTTTGCTATAGTAGTTGTAATCCATTGGACGCAAAGCTTTACTTTACGTGTCTGCACTGCACTGCACTGCACGGTGACGGTAAACGTTAATAGACTTTTATACTCATTTTAAAACAGAACCCGTGTGGTTACAACTGTCAGTTAACTCTCATATTACGTGAATGATTTTTTTTAATATTATTTTCATTATTTTAATAGGATCGTGATCATATAAATTAATCAAATTATTAAAGATTTTTTTACAATTTCGTTAACACAACGTGCATAATCATCGTAAAAAATTAAAATAATTGAAATTTATTGTCTGTTTAGAAATGTAGATCGAAAAAAAGAATCTATTGGTATGTATAACATTTTTGTTTGTTTTTCGTTATACTGACGACACCAGCTAAAACGCATAATGTTATTTAAATTATTCTAAAATAAAAGGAAATCATTACGTCTTTTTGTTGCAATTCCGTATTTTCGGTAGACAAATCTATAGCTTTACATAGTGGTAGATACTCTAGATAGATAGTATCACCTTGGTGGAAGACCACTCTTCAAAATCCAAAAGTTAGTTGAAATGGAATTAGCCGAATTTGATGATCATATATAGATGAATAACCAAGTATTTCCCAAACTTCCTCTTCTTGTTTCCTCCCCCTTCCACTCTCTCCAGCCTCATAACATTACCTAATTAGGGACGCCATGAGTCCAAGGACTCTAGTGCGATATTAAAAAAAAACTTTTAACATGCAAGTGGCTCATTAGCAATTAGCAATCATAGGCCGTCGACAGATAAGGGAGAATTTACTACCGCGGAGGGTGTTTCAATTTGTCATTCGTCGATTAGATCAACATCGCGAGGGTTGGAAAGGTGAAGGTGTCATAGTGGTTAATTTGAATGCATAACTTATCGACTTTTGTAAACCCTGTGAACTTTAACGTGAATATTTTTATAAACAACGGTATTGGATATCGTGGGGTATAGTGACAAGAAATATTAAGTCGAAAATTTGACATTTTGACTTAATAATACCGTATTATTAAGCTCCTTATGCTCTATTAGCTGGCAAAACACACAAAGTTCTGGTAAATTAAAAAGATGTCATTAAATACAAATTGACTATTAAATCAGTTAACATGTGTTTAAATTAAACAAAAGGCTACAAAACAAAACAAAAAAATTCGAAGCATCAAAGCGAATATTTTGGTACAGGAAAAAACGTTAAATCGATTTTACACTAATGTAATATTATTGAATTTTATAAAGAAGTTTGGCATTCGTACAAAACTTAAATGATTGAATTTTCAAAACAGCAATTTTGGAGTTAACGTCTTTTACCAATATATCCACGATATGTTCTAGTTGGTTTAAAAAATTGTACTTGAAATTTTATACTTTTTTTTAATGTCATTGCCCTGGTTTAATATTTTTTTTCATGCTATAATTTCGTTACCCGCTTCATTAGGCATGTTCTGAGATGGGTAGCTAATTTCTTTGAAAGTTCATATTTAATATGTCATTTAATATATAAATTTCATATTTCCTTCAAAAGTTCAGGAAATTCAAAATTGAGTGGATGTTGAAATTAAACATGTTATTTATTTTTTTCTCGTGTCATATATGCATACACCATCAAGAACATGTTAACTGCAGTTTTTTTTTATTAAATGACTTAAAAAAATTGTTTTATTCGCTTTCTATAATTTTTGACATAGTTAATTATAAAATTTAAATAAAATTGTGAAAAGTTTGAAATAAGTTTTCTTGGTTGTTTTCCTTTTTTATTCCTCTTTTTCCTCTCCAACTTCCCATATTCTCACATTCCTCAAAAGGAGTACCCATATTTCTACAAGCTCCAGGAATTTGGAACTCTTTTTCGAGCGGTATAACCTTAAAAAATAAATGTTTCAATTCTGAAGTATTATTTAACCGTTTGTGTTATTTTTCTAGTATCGTTTTGTGTTTATCTGTGATACTTCAATGAATATTTTGTTTATATTCATCTTCTTGTGATTTCCTTAGAAATAAATTATTGTGCAATAGCTTTTCCCGGTAGGTACTTTAAATGTTTTGTTTTAAAATAGAAATCTTATCATTTATAACGTAAACATGTAACACAAAGGTAAGCACATTGAATTTTATGTTTTGAAATAGAAATCTTATCAATTATAACATAAACATGTAACACAAAGGTAAGCACATTGAATTTTATGTTTTGAAATAGAAATCTTATCAATTATAACATAAACATGTAACACAAAGGTAAGCACTTTGAATTTTATGTTTTGAAATAGAAATCTTATCAATTATAACATAAACATGTAACACAAAGGTAGGCACTTTGAATTTTATGTTTTGAAATAGAAATCTTATCAATTATAACATAAACATGTAACACAAAGGTAAGTACTTTGAATTTTGTGTTTTAAAATAGAAATCTTCATTCAATTAGTTACTAATATATTTTCTAAACGTAGAACATGTTTTAGAATAATTTTTAGAATTATGTGAATTGAATATTCACGATCACGCTTCGGTCTACCCACCGAACGAATAATTGACACAAAAATGCCTTCCATGTAGATTTGAATGGAAACCAATATCGTGACTGATTTAATTCCTTTTTGGATCTGGCCCATTTAGCATGCGCTCTATCTCTCTTCCACTTGACCGACATCGTATATCCCCATCCCATTTAATTTCAAATTGATAATGAAACACAGTTCTGTATTTGAAATTAAGTCCCGATTATCCAGGTTTTAGGATCACAGAATACGCCCATATGGCATTTCTTCTTTATTATATGTGTCCACCTTTTTTTTGTAAATGTTCAAATTACAAAATTTCTGTGAACCCATTTCTGTCAAATGTATTAAAAAATATTATTATAATTTATTATAATTAACCAAAAACTACATAAATACATAGTGCTTGATAAGTTTTACAGTAAGTGTAAGAAAATACACAGAGAAATAATTATCTAAAAGTATATATATATATATAAATATAAAAAATATAAAAATTTGTAAATCATATTGGATTTGTACTACAAAAATATGTTAAGAAAAAATGTTAATATACTTATTAATTGTTTTTATGTTTAATTCGTAGAACTCCATTTAATTTTTTTAAAGATTAATGTAAATCAAATTTAATAATGTTATTATTAAGTTCTGCGAGTATTTTTAGTTGTTAATATTGTGACAGCTGTTTAAGGCCATTTTCAAACTGTGGTAAATCCACATTGCGACGACTTATTTATATGATTTAATTTAACCCCATTCCTTTAAAATTTGGATGGATGGGTAATGATTTATTATCGGTAAAACCGATTTAGTTAGAAAGCAATTAAAATTTTGAATTCTGTGAGGTTTTCACATTTATAATGTGTTTTTACTCGTATTTAACTGACAATGTTTTCTTAATTGATTTATTTAAATGTGTTGTATTGTTTTGATAATGTGAAAATACTGAGAAGCGGTGAGCATATAATTTTCCTTTTTTTTAAATTAATGTTATATTAGGGTCATTAGTTCGTTTGTTAATTGCTAATTGTTCAAGTAAATTTAATCTTTGGCCCTTTCTTTCTATATGTAAGGGTTAAGGTTTGTTGTTGTCAAGCTGGACGTGATTATTTACTAAAAGATGTTCTGCGAATTTTTAAGAAGTGCTTTTATTTTATAAGATGTTAAGTAAAAACACATTATAAATGTGAAAACCTCACAGAATTCAGAATTTTAATTGCTTTCTAACTAAATCGGTTTTACCGATAATAAATCATTACCCATCCATCCAAATTTTAAAGGAGTGGGGGTAAATTAAATCATATAAATAAGTCGTCGCAATGTGGATTAACCACAGTTTGAAAATGGCCTTAAACAATAATAACAACTAAAAATACTTGCAGAACTTAATAATAACATTATTAAATTTGATTTACATTATATTAAAAAAAAAAAAAAAAAAGTTAATATACTTGTCGAAAATAGTCAAACGGGTAGAAAAAAACTGTTTGTGCGATATAAAACAGAAAAAAACTCTTTTGTACGGTGAGCTCTGGCGTCATAAAATTTTCAATTTTTCGTCAAAGATTTTCTGCCTAAAATTACAGAATAAACGCAACTATTGTTAACTAACGTGGAGCTTTTAAATACCCACTGTCAAAAAATAAGACGATAGACAAGACACCATATTGTTCGGTTTAATATTTTTCAATAACGATACATCCTACCGAGCCCGCTTTATTTGTTTTCCCCGTTACCATAATTAAGAAACCCATTATATCAATTTACTTATCTTTTACAATAAGGCTAAAATCGCGCGGTTTAAAAAAAAATTAAACATTAAAAATCATAACAGAAACATTGTGTTCGGCGCTATCGTGTCATGTGGATATATATAACCTCTCGCAGAAGTGGCGCGATGATGTTTTTATTTGTATGTAATAAAGGTGTCCCGTGCTATCGCTCTGTCGGTGATTCATCTAAAAAAATCGTCGCGGATTAAATCTGGTTTCCGATACAAAAAACTTGGGAAGAGCCCAAATATTCAACACGTTTTATTTGATTTCCTTGACCTCCCGACTCCCCTTGAATGAAAATTAATCTCAGAAATTGAGCAATATCTTCCGTATTGGCGCCAGCTTCTTTTGACCGCTGTACGCGACGTAAATAGTGAAATGAAACGAGATTATTTATTAGGTTTGCTACAATATCTACGCATTTAATCCAACACCTTAATACATAAATGCCTGCACGCTGACAGCTAAGATGGCCGCAGACCTCGTTGATACATAATTTCTTACAGATCAACCTTGTCTATGCAGTCGGGGATGGTGCTACTGTTGATTTTATTGAATCAAAATAGTTTGTTGGATGTTTTGCTACTGGGGTTTTGACTAAGCATTTGTCTTTTTCTCCATTAATAAAACATCTAAAAAAAATTGAAACTCTGAAAATTTGCTAAATACGCCCGTTTGTGTTGTGGGCAACTACTTTCGCTACTTTCGTAAAAATTGCATTCAAATGTGTACTTAAGAGGAATGGCTGCGCTGCCTGTATCATACAAAACTTAATTTTGGATTTGAGGCCAAAATACCCATACAAACTGAATGATATTTTTTTTAAATTAAAGGTTCAATAAATATTTTTGTTTTAAATTATGAAATATAGGCCATGAAAAAAAAAACAATTTTATAATTTTAGAGGCAACTTTGAAAATTATTTTCTGGTTTATTGTATTTAAAAAATATATATCATATTTATTCTAACGTAAATTAGTCGTTATTAATTTAATTTAAAGTCCAACATAACGCTTATTTTAATTTTTGCATAATTTTTTTAAAATTTTATATTAAATTATATTTTCAAAGCAGATGGGGTAATTTTTTTTTTTAAATAGCTTTTAGCCTCCAAATAATTGTTAAAGGTGCCTCTAAAATCGCGAATAGTCATTTCTTTTAATGGCCTATATTTCATAATGTAAAACAAAAATAAATAAATTACTTCTAGTCCGTACTAGATATTTACTTTTTGATGAAAAAAAAAAAGATCATTAGGTTTAGGTGAGTATTTTGGCCACAAATCCAAAATTAAGTTTTGTATTAAACAGGCCGTGCAGACGTTCCTCTTAAGCATCTACCGCTGGAGGTGCTGTCAGTGTTTGGTCATTTATATAGGAAGGTCGTGTTTACATCTGTCTCCTAAACTGAGCGGATGATTTTTTTTCTTCTTATTTAGTACAAAATATATTATATAATATTTCTAAGTAAACTTCAACAATTTTTCTTATTGTGATCACGAGATATAACAACGATGAATATAAAACACATTTTTAAAAGATTTTTTCTACTACTAATAAAGTGAATGCACTGGTCATAACAACTTCAATTAGTACAAAGTTGTCATTTTACGGAATCTGATCATAAATTGTTTAAGTAAATTTTTTTTTTCATTATTTTGAGGTACATTTATTTGAGTTGTGAATGTGCAAACAGGCAATGATTTTCCAAATGTGTTTTTCAAAAGTATATTTAAATATTGTTATTTTGGTGTAATCGGGTTGTTTTCATCGTTGAATCGACGCAATAAATTTTTCAGATGGGTGCACAATACTTCAGAAGAGTATTAAAGACATGTTTCTCTATACGAAATTTTTCCATTAAATCCATTTTAGACGTAAACAAATGCTTTGAAAGTCATTCTGTCAGAAATTCTGCTGCGTGTATTGCCTATATTCAGGCGCTGAGAAGTTTTAACAAGTTTAGCAATAAAAAAAACACATAATCGATAAAAAAAATTTATGAAGTTTACTTCAAAAATTAATGTTTCAAAAAATGAAAGTGCAAAATTACGTTTATTTCTGTTTGTGATTATTTTATACTTTTTCAAAAATTTGTGAGAATTAGGCTTATTGGAATTCTACTACGTTTTGCGAATAACGAATGGGCGCAATTTTAAGGAATTTCTTGTATTTTGAACAACGTAGAATTTATAACACCAACTTTCCAATCTATCATAATTTGCCAAGTCGAGAACTTGAAAGATAAATTTGTCTTGTTTATTGGATTTCTAACCTTTAACATAAATATCAAGCGAGGTCGGAATTCGTTTGAAAAATGATATACGTATTTAATTTTCAATTTCAATAAATGTTTTTCGTCACCTTATTTATCTTCAAAAACATGTCGAGTAAAGTTTACAATTCTAGCTAGGTATGTGTAAATTCCATTATAAATCGTGACATTCTTATCAAAGCGTAATAGGAAAGCTTAATCATAAATATGTTTAAAGAATTTTTCAAAAAACAAAAGTTTTCTTGATATTTTCTAAACAAAAATTACTTTACTCCTGATATTATTTGAGAGAAATTCTTTTATTCCTTATAAAAAAGTTATCATGAGAATTTCCTGTATTTGTGTGACAGAGCCAAAATATTGTTGATTACCGCTATATTCAAACAAAATTGTAAAAAGTTTCAAGAAAGACTTTAAAATGTGTTTTTAACAACCTTCAAAAAACGACACCGTGAAAAAGAAGCTTTTAGAAAAGCGTTTGTTATTGTTCCACGTGATCATGTAGTCATTTAATAATAAACGTTCTGATTTTAATTGAATTAAATACTTTATCTCAGGCAAACAAAATTATACTCACTCTCAAACTACGCACAAAATTCACTGAACCGGTATATGAACAAAGCGCACTGAAAAACTTAGAAGTTTTCCTGTTCGAAATTTTAAATTCGAATTACGTACCACGGCTAAATCCCGCCTAAGGTAGCTGTCTGCAGAGCGCTCTGGCGGCAGTCCGCGCACTGACTCGAGTCGAGCCCCGGTACCGGCGCCCTTCCGCGGGGCTTCCCACGTAGCGAGCGTTGCGCCTGGCGGGAAAAACTGAAAGCTTTCCACATAGCAAACAGGGGCATGTTGAGGCATGCGCTTTTTCATTTTGTTTGGATGGGGGCTCGATGTTTAATAACCTTGTTTACGTAATTTACAAAAGAGAGACGCCTTTTAACGGCAGTTATTGCTTCCTGTCACGTGACACCAGTTGCTTTGGGGGTAATACAATATTTTCAATATTGTTAGCTTTAATAAAAAATACTAATATTCCTCCTCATGTACCCTTTAAAATACAATAAAGTGACTTGCAAATCCTGTATTTGTCACCTTTTTATAAAATAAAACATTATATTATATCGTAGTTCAATCACATCTTAATTACTTAACTTAACTTAATTAAATGGGACACGCATTTATGAAACATACATAAATGAATTACAGGTTATACAAAACAAGGTAATGAAAAAGTTTTCATTCTAGAACATCTACCAAAAAATTATACGAGGAAATAATATTGCCATTAATGAGAAAACTATACTAGTTTAATATATGTCTCTTCTATATATATATATACAAGGCCGGGTACAAATCAGCTGGTATATATATAAAAATCAATGTAAGTTTGTTCGTTTGTCCTCGACGTTCTAGAAAATGACTCTACCGGTTTCGCTGAAAATATCACAGTTTGTTCTTATTAGTAGCGGGAAGGTTTAGAAAGTAGTTTGAATGAAATCCAATACTTACAACTGTCGCTATAACGTTTTAAAATTAGTTTGAAAAACATCGAACTCGCCATGTTTTATTTAGATTAGCCCATAGATATAAACCCCACTGTGGTTAGCCATAGATTGCATATTCAAAAGAAGAAGATTTTTTTGGGTAGAATATTATCAAAATGGAAAACACGTGTACGTACCTACTTAAAAACTTTATGATTTAGATATATTTTTGTTGTTGGGGGGAAATAAACACGTATGCTTTGTTTCTAATTCAAATGTTGGTACATTTGTTCGTATTGAGATTTTTATTGATCTCGATTCCCGATCTTCGAATTGTTAAATAAATGTTGTTTTGTCGATAAATAACATTAAAGGGACCAATTTACTTTGTGGGTAACAAAGCATACAGGTGTTATTTAACAAGGGTTTTTTTTCAATCTTGTTATCACTTAAATCCTCGAAGTGAGTAGTATTACATATTATGTATTTGTTAACATTACAGCAAATACTACAAAAAAATAAATACTAGGTCATATGCACTACACCCCTTGTGTTTAGATTCATTACACATTGTTTTAAGCCAGTTAATAGTTTATTTGATTTAACAATATGTTTTATTAAAAAAAAAATCATATAAATATCTTAACTGAACAGTCCATATGTCATTATCAAAATTCCATCCCAGCAAGTAACATTTCGTCCGATTCCGACATGCAGGATCAATATTATTTAACTTGAATAGTGACAACGGAAGTGATTTAGTGATTTCTTGATGAAAATTGAAAGTGAATCTAAAAAAGTATAGGTACAATTTTTTTTTTCTTCGCATTTTATGTGAGAATGTACTTTTATATAATAATATGAAGTTTTATTTAGAAACAGAAAAAATAGTAAATTAAAAAAAATTACTTTGTAATCACCATTTTATCAATATATACATATCAACATGTTTGTAAAGTGAAGCTTTCCTTTTCAGGACATACAGAATACTAAAAAATAATACTGTCAAGTATAGACAAATAATAAAATCACAAAGTGAATATTTTGAAGAAATTATAGAAAAAAAAATTATTATTGGAATCTTAAATTTTTTGGCCAAGTTATGATTTTATTCCCATCATACTGCTTTTTAAAACTTTCAATACAAATTTGTATTAGTAAATTAAATCAATTTTTTTAAATATAATTCAGCACTCAAACGGAATACTTATTATTACTTAATATCGTTGACTTTATATCCGTTTAATAGATTACTTATTCGATAAATACGTCAAACGTCTATCCTGTACCATTTAAATATATGCATTAACACTGTTTTAAATTACTACATAATTCACGTTCTTGAGAATTTCTTAGACAATGCCCTTAGGAAAGATTCGTCCACATCTTTAGACGTGAATTATTGATATTCACATGGCGGGCTGTGTATTAAGGACCCCAAATAACCAATCAGTAATTAAAATTGATTATAATACTACATTGGGTGCATACCCAAACAAATGTGCATCAAAGAATTAAATCAAATAATTGACTTATCATGTAACACGATTACTGACAAATACTGTGCCAATAGTGAACTGTCGCATTGAGTCTTGGTGGGTGTACTAACTTAATACATTCGGGTTATAAATAAGTACAAGCACTCCCATTATTCTCCTGGCTCTTCATTATTCTATTATATTTCATCAGAATTAATATAATATTGCTTCACAAATAATATTAAACGCGATTTCAAAATAATTTTTCAATTACAAATATAATATCCTTTTTGATAAATATCAAACTTTTTCTGAAATCGAGTTATTTAACCCTTCCCCTACGGTGGTAGAAAATTTCAGAAGCTCCGGTGCTGTATACTACTACTACTCGGTGTACAGGGAAAACATTTAGAGTTTTGCGGTTTTCAAGTTGGATAAAAAATGAATACAGTACATGTATTACTTACACGTTAATTATTTTATTAAGGGGAAGAACTGCGGTGCCTGTTTCATACGAAACCGAATTTTGGATTGAAACCAAACTGAATGATCTATTTTTTTTTTCAATTAAAGGTTTAGTAAATATCTAGTACAGATGAGACGTATTTAATTTATTTTTGTTTTAATTTTTTAAGTATGTGCCATGAAAAAAAATCAATTTTCATAATTTTAGAGGCAGCTTAGAAAATTATTTCCGGGTTTATCATAATTTTTAAAAAATATATCACATTTGCTATGTAAGTATGATTACATAAATAAAAATATTAAAAATAAAACATTAAAAAAAAAAGGTTTTTTCGGGTCGATATTTTAAATTCTGTATGGCAAATTTGTTTTCCACCGTAAATTGGTGGTTTTTAATTTAATTTAAAGTCCACCATAATGCTTATTTTAATATTTTAAAAATAAAATTAATTTTATATTTCATTATATTTTCAAAGCAGTTGGGTAAAAACTTTTTTTTTAAATCACCGTTAGCCCCTAAATAATTGTTATAGATGCCTCTAAAATGGCGAAAAATCAATTCCTTTAATGGCTGATATTTCATAAGGTAAAGCAAAAATAAATAAATAAATACTTCTCATCCGTACTAGATATTTACTAAACCTTTAATTAAAAAATACATCATTCAGTTTGGATAGTTATTTTGGCCTCCAATCCAAAATTCAGTTTTGTATGAAACAGGCCCCGCAGCCGTTCCCCTTAACGGTGCATTGTGTACGTATGTAAGTAAAGAGTTGTATACAAGTGCAGAAAACGGGGGGAAAAATATCTGCCACGCATAAAACGCATAATGTGTCAATTGCTGCTGGCAGACCGGTGACTGATTTTGATGCACTGTGGTACGGCGAACGATACTTTGCACCCCCTTACGCACTACCCCATCAGTAGGCAAATTAGCAACGCTCTCAGATATACAAGTATATTAACAAATTTTTTCCCGATTTTTCTAAAGAGCTTTTTGATATGAATCCATTTTTCCAATACATAAATTTATTACGGAGAGATCATAATGATTTCTGTGTTTAGTTATACTTACAGAGATATTGCAAAAAATAGAGACATGTCAACTCAGTTGACAGCGCTGGCAAGGAAATACTAAATCATTCCTCCAAAGTTACTACCTTAATTAGTTAGCAGTGTTTGATTGTTTAAAATTAAAGTAAACAAAAAGCTCGTATATTTGACCAGTCATGCATAAAAACTTAAACTTTTGTAAAAGCTGAATGAATAAAATGAAAGTTGCCGAACAGGCCACGGAAAGAAAGGTGCTAAGTGTAGATGTACTAAACGGCATTAATTATACAGAAATATTATATATAGTACTTAACCTAAGACCTGTTAAGACTCTGCCAAATGTTCTTATAGTCTCCAGACTGTACTACTTCAATAGTTTCTATGCCGGTCTGCCTAACGTACATTTAAACAGACTACAATGAGTGTTCAACACAACAGCTCGTCTAGTATGCGGTGCCACTAAATATTGTCACAACACTCCTCTTCTACGTGATTACCTATACTGGCTTTGAATCATAGAAAGAGTTTAAAATTTGTCTTATGGCATATAAGGCACCGAACGGGCTAGCTTAATCTCTATGTGGAGGACAATTTTAGTCACGGTCAAGTTGGCCAAGTCTGATGCGTCGAAAAGACTGGATGAACCCCCTCGTAAGAATTCTGCTGAATTTGGGGAAGGAGCTTTTAATGTACTGGGTACACATTCTTAGAATGATCTTCCATTTGGTTTGAGATAAGAAAGCAATTTTGAACCCTTTGAGAAAAACCTAAAAAATCGTAACTACTTAAAAGGGGCTACAAACTTTAACAAAGTGTAAAGCGCCCTTGATGTGATTTTAATCACTAAACGGCGCTATGGAAAAATTGACCATTTATTATTATTAACCTACATATTTTAACATTTTCGGTACGATTGTTGATATTGAGGCCAAAAAGTGCTGTCTTGGTGGATATCTCTATAAATGTATAGACATGATGCTAAAATGTATTCTATAAATAATTCCGCAATATGCAATTAGATTAGGGTGCTTTTCGTGATGCAGAATCGTTATTTTAAATGGGATACCCTCTTATTTTATTTTAATATTTCAAATAAAAATTTTAAAATGCATGACGCAATGCGATTAACGCTCCGGCATCGAAGGAGTACAGTCGTGTATATTGGTGATAATTGTGATCAAAAATTTATAGTGCACAAACAATATCTCGCCCACCGGGCGATCTACATAAACAATATGGAAACGCAAGAAATCATTAAAAACATTAAAGAATTAATAAATAAAATTACTTCCGTAAAAGATTCCAAGATAAAAACATCGCTGGAGCAAAGTTTAATATCCCTGGAAGAAATATTTCAAAATGAGCGTATCTGTCTACAAAAAAAAATCATAGATTTACAAGAAACGATGATTATTAATGACCAACGATACACCAAGAAACTCGAAGAAATTCTAATAACCAACCAAAAAACATACGCCCAAGTCTGTGACAACAAGAAACCAGCGGACACGAAATACAACATTGAACCGAAATACTCAATTTTATTAACATCTAACACCTTAAACGCCGAGAGCATAAAAACAAAAGTTCAAAAAATATTGATTTAACTAAAATTAAAGTCGGAGTCAACGGAGTTAAAAAGATTGGCGATAAAAAAATGATAATTTCATGCCAAAAAAAAGAAGATGCAGAAATATTAACCAACGAAATAAATAAGATAACTGGAAAGGAGATTTCGGCTGAAGAAATAAAAAAAAAGAAACCGTTCTTGATGTTAAAAAGGCTTCAATGCCAATTGACTGAAGAGGATATTATACATGGAATTATACAAAAAAATCAAGAATTAAATCAAGAAGACAAAAATAATATTAAACTCATTAAAGAGTTAAAAAACAAATATAATGAAGGTAAAGAAAACGATACCACAAACTACATCATACAAACAACCGGAAAAGTAAGAAGAATATTATTAGACAAAAAAAAAATATAAAATTCCAACGAGTGTACGTCGAAGATTGTAACCCACTCACACAATGCTATCACTGCCTTAAGTTCGGCCATACAGCCCAAAGATGTCTCGACAGGACGCAGCCACCCATTTGCCCACATTGTACTAAGGAACATATACTCTCGAAATGCGAAAACAGAGAAATAAACCCAATTTGCAACATTTGCTGTGTGCAAAATAAAAGATTTAATTTGAACTATTCCACCGAACACCGGGTTGACAGTATAAAATGTCTTTACCGGCAAAAAATGCTTCAAATTGCTAGAGAGCGCATCGACTATGAATAAATATGGTAAATTATATCTCCTCATAATAACTTCAAAATGACTGATTTTATATGTAATGCTTTAGATAAAAAACATTTATAGAAGAAAGATTATACCACTCCATAAGAGATTTAAATCTAATTTGCTCTGATAAAGGATTTACCTTATTTCATACTAATATAAGAAGTATCGAAAAGAACTTAGATGAATTAATAATATCTTTAAAAACATTAAATTATTTTCCGGACGTTATAGTATTAACAGAAACACATTCCGCCGGCGAACTGAATTATAATATCCCGGGTTTCACTTTCTATACAACAACAATAAAGTTAAACAAAAACAGTGGTATTGCAATATTCATATCTAACCGCTATAATGTACTCAACATTAAAGAAATACACAATTTTCATAATGTAAACCTATTAAATATTGAGTTTAAAAACCAAAATAAATATTATAATATTATTGCCGTTTATCGCACTCATGCATCAGTAATATCACAATTTATAAATGAATTAAAAAAATATTATTAAATTTTAGAAATAAAAATAGTATTATTGTTGGAGATATGAACTTAAATATTGCAAAAGAATACTCTAGTAAGGATAAAGATAATTATCTAAACATGTTAGCGGAACTTAATTATTTACCGTGCATAAATTCATATACTAGAAACGTTCGAGGTCAACAACCTTCATGTTTAGATCATATATTTACAAATATTTCTGATATCCAAAATATTATATACGCTGTCATTCATACAACTATCACTGATCATTATTCATGTATATTCAATTATAAATTCTGTAATCCAACTTTTCCACCATTTAAACAAGAAAATGTTTCAAAAAAAGTACTTAACATGGATACGTTAAGATGTAAATTAGAAGTAGAAAATTGGCTTGATTTATATCAATGTAATGATGTCAATGTTTGTTGTAAAATGTTTGAAGAAAAAATATCTAAATTCATAAATGACTCAACAAATAATGTCATATCCAAATCCAAACTACCTAACTTCAAACCTATAAAACCATGGATAACTCTCGGTTTAATAGTATCCGTACGTCATAAGCAAGCTCTTTATAGATTAACTAATCAACAACCAAATAATGAACTTTTACAGAAACATTTTAAAGCATATAAAAATAAACTCTCATATATCATAAAACATACAAAAGAAAGCTATTATAAACAGAAGTTGATACAGGTTGAAAATGACAAAGGAGTATGGACGATTATAAATGAGATAATGGACAAAAAAAAGTATAAAAACAATGAAATCAGCTCTATTATTCATGATAATTCGAAAACATGTTGCAAAGAGAACCCTTTAAAAGCTGCAAATATGTTTAACGAATTCTTTTCAAATATAGGAGAAAATCTTGCGAATCTCATACACAAGGATCCAAATATAACAATTCCAGACTGTAATGTTGATGTTAAAAATAAAATGTCAACATTTCAACTCACCACAGAGGACGAAATAGTAACTATTATAAACGGCATGAAAGGAGGCTCTGCCCCAGGTTTTGATAGAATTAGAATTAACATTTTAAAAAATATTAAAAACAAAATTTCTAAACCGTTAATGCATATAATCAACACAAGTTTCCAATGCGGGTATTTCCATGTAATTACAAACAAACTACCATAACTCCAATATTTAAGTCTGGTAATCCCGAAGATGTTAATAATTACCGTCCCATTTCAGTAATCTCAAATATTGCAAAAATTTTTGAAAAACTTTTAAAAAAAAGATTTAACCAGTTTATAAAATGTAATAGCATAATTCACGAAAATCAATTCGGCTTTATGGGAAGTAGAAGCACACAGGATGCAATTTCAAAATTAACTAGCCTTATTCACACTTCATTAGATAAATCACTAAAATGCCTTGGAATTTTTATAGATCTCAAAAAAGCGTTTGATAGCATATCTCATGACAAACTTTATAATTAAATTAAGCAACATTGGAATAAATAATACAGCTCTGGAATGGATAAAAAGCTATCTTTTCAAACGTCCTCAAGTGGTAAAAATAAACGAGGTACTTAGTCATAAAAAACAAGTAATTTTGGCATACCTCAAGGTACAGTACTGGGACCTCTACTTTTTATCATCTATGTAAATGACATATTCATGCAAAAGCTAAACGGAAAAAATAATATCTTATGCTGACGACACTGTCATAATAATTGAAGGTACTGACTGGAATTCTATTAACAAGCTAGCAAATACTGATATTAATATATTAAAAAATTGGTTCGATAATAATCTACTCTCCCTTAACACTGGAAAAACAAAATTTATTCCTTTCTCTATCAATAAATTTAAATCAAAACCAGAAATAAAAAGTATAATACACCAAAGTAACTGCAACAGAATCAATTGTAATCAAGCATGTTCAATACTTAGTCCAACTTCCAAAATTAAATACCTTGGTGTATATATAGACCAGCATTTTAAATGGAAAACACATATTTGTGAACTTGTTAAACGAATTAGAAAATGTATATATATATTTATAAGACTAAGAAATATTCTTAGACTAGAAAACCTAAAAAGAGTGTACTATGCAATTGTTCAGTCTATTTTACAATATGGAATTATTGGCTGGGGGGGAACATATGATAATATTTTAAGTCCACTTAAAATAATTCAAAGATTGATAATAAAGGTAATTTAAAAAAAACCATCATCATTTTCCACTGAAAAGCTTTTTACAATATTCAATGTACCTACAGTAGATAAAATTTATAAAAATATGCAATTATTCAAATCTTTAAAGAAAAAACGTTAAATAAATTACAATTTAATATATCCGCAAGGTATCAACAAAACATTAAAATCCCGCCATTCAATACTAAGCATACGCAAAACACATACCTATATCTAGGAATAACTTTTTTTAACAATCTGCCATCTGATCTTAAAATTATAGAAAATATCCATGAATTTCAACATAGATTAAAAAATTACCTCAAACTACTCTAACAATTTAAAAAAAAAAATTTAAATTTTTATTATTATTTAGATTCTCTTCTTTTCTTCTACTTTCTTTTCATTTTCTTTAATACTATTACTAGTGATAAATTACAAAATTTACACGACAAATTCATATTTTCCTGCTATTGTACAACAATATTTTAAGTTATGATTTGATTAATTAAGCGATAATCACTCACCAAACACAAGAACCTTGTTTCTTTATGGTGAGGAATAGCTATATTATATTTTTTGTTACACTATATGAATCATGTCTTATTTTTATATACTCTCTGTAAAAAAAATTATTATATTAAATAAAAAAAAATAAATAAAAAAAAAATGACAACAAAAATTTCACAATTTTAGCAGTCGCTATCGCAATTTCTTCCAATTACGTTATGCGACATGTAGCTGAAGTAGATTGATGCATTAAAGAAATGTCGATAAAATTTAAAGGTTCCCCTGAATACTGATATACGGAAATCCCATTTCAATTCGAAATCCTCGTCAGAAACTCATCAGTGCAAACACCAGCAGTGTGCACTGGAGTTGTTTACAATTTGCAGATGAAAAGATATTTTGCTTTTATTTTTACCCTAGAAAATTTAAAAATATATATTTTTTCACTCATTTGATTCTAGAAATCTGGATAGAATGTTGCTTCACGCCACTCAAAGTCACACAGAAAAGCCTCGAAGCGGTTGAAATCTCTTGTATGTTAATCAATAGTTGTCAACAATACGGATTGGAAATAAAATGTAGACATTTAATACAGTGAAACTATTTTTTTTCATTACTATGGCAGTACCAAGCTACTCACTATGTCTTTAATAAATTTCCTAACAAAATAAAATCCCATTCGAGTTACACAGTTCATTTTAAAGAAACAAGGCAAAGCATCGTAACAAATTTTTCAACGTGTTTTTTTTTTTAAACGTTAATTAAAATTTCTTCAAACGATTGGTATTCTATTTGTGGCGTCATTATTAATAAATGAATTTAAAAATATACATAGTATTAATATATTTCTGATGATTCTAGCATCGCTTTCGAAACATGTAGATGATATCAATGTATATTTATAAAGTGGTGAATATTTTTAAATTCATTTATGTTCTTTTTTTTTTAAATTTATCTAGCATCTTAATAATTGGTTATTTCGATAGAAAATTTTCAGAAATACTAAAAATTGTCTCTTCCTTGCAATATAAAATTGTCTTAAAATATGATATAGAATCACTCCTATCGAAAAATAACACCGATTTCTGAGCACCGTTTGGATTAAATAAAAAATATGCATTTGGATTATTGTGCTTTTTAAACACACATTCATCTTCCTATGAGCCTTCCTGTTATTGCAATTTAAAACCTTTTAAACGAGAGCAGCGCCTTCATTTTTTTCTACTATTTTTATTACGTTTTGGTCAAACTGTAAATATGTCTATCAGAGAGCAGAGAGATTGCCTGTTTTTGGAAATAACATTTCAACACTCTGCCAAGATTTTTTTAGGAAATAATCAATGCCTGAAATCAAAGAAACTATCCACTGCCAAAATGATGATGTTTGTCCAAATTGCAATTTTTTTTATTTTCAAGTTCAAATGAGAAAAATTAACAAATTCACCTCACAAAACAATAAAAAAATATTGTAATACAGGTAGGTAGATAGAAGATTTATTAAAAAAAATACATATTATGTTACATATAAAATTTTATACCGGTCCACATTTTATTAAAGTAAGAACTTTTTTATGTTACACCTCGCAAGACCCTGTCTGTACGGTATAAAAACAGGGTAACTATATCACCACCCGGCTGGGCAGCGTTGTGTGGCGGATCAAGGTAGGGGCTGTAGAAAGAGATTAATTACTGCGGGTCTTGAAGAGGCCCGAATTAAATGAAGGGGGAAAAGCAGATGCCGGTAGCTCGTTGCAAATGCGAGCCGACTTACATAAAAAAGAGCAAACATTAACAGTGAACAAGTATTCCGCTCGTGACCGTCGAGTTTCGCGTACATGCACCGGTGCACTTGGGATCAATGCTACTAGTTCCTTCGAGCAGGCTCCATTGAAATACCTGTATAACAGAGTCAGCATATGTACATTGCGTCTGTGCATTCGATATGGCAACCATTCTATTAACAATGGGTTGTCAATCATATGGATCGCCCTCCTTTGCATAGAATCAAGCGGATTTATCAATTTTTTTGAGCTCCAGAGCCCAGAGGGGCTCCCAAATTCAATTATTGGACGTACTAGATTTGTACGGGGTTAGCAGCTGGTCACTAATGAAGAATCTGCTGGCCCTGTGCAAGACGCCTAGTTTTTTGGAAGCCAGATTTACTCGGGTTTCGATGGAACTTAATAAAATATTTATTTATGCATTATTTTTAAGTACTTTCGCACAAATGAAGTGTTTTTCCCTTCAATATTGATCCATTTCAAACTGAATTAAATTTGTGACATTACTGATTCCTCGGTTTGAATTGTGATTGTCTCAATTATAAATCATATTTGAAGTATGCAATTATCAGCATACATCTTTCGTGTATTTTACGTGAAAAGGCTGTATTATCATAAAGCCATTGAATTCCCTAAGTAAAATAAACGTTAAATGTAAAAATAATGAATTTAATGGTTTAGGGTTGTTTTCATCATTGAAACAGCGCCATTAAAATATCAGACGGCTGCGAAAACACTTCAGATAGCAATAAATTTGTGTATTTTTCCGACTACAAAGAAAATCTTACCAATATAATCCGTTTAAGTAGTAAACAAAAGCTTTCGACGTCATTGTATCAAAAACCCTACTGCCTATATTCAGACGCTTAGTGGCTTTACGAGGATACAATTTTTTCTATTTTTTTTTTTCTTTATTAAAGATGAAAATTATTGATATGGGGATACCGCTAATAGTTCCGTTGTAACCTCCTTCTCTTTCTAATAAATGACACGTCGCACTCCCGCTGTTACATAAGACAACATTCTGTCAAACTGGAATATAAGGACTATGTCTTTATACATGCACTTCTTCGCTGTTTGAATTTTGACAAAACTGTTATATTGCGCAGTTATTTAAATCTCTAAACACAGGATAAAATTTTAAAATAAATAAAATAATCAAATAAAAAAAATATATTTAACGTGTTATTAACTATTTGCTGCATCCTCTTCGGGCTGCATCTCTGAGTTTCATCGTCGGCTCATGAAGGTGAGTGATACGTAATTCAAACGTATCAATATTACTTAATAAAATTACCTTTTTTTTAGTACTCAATTTTAAACGCATTTTTTTCCTCATAGCACCAACCAGTACCTATCAAAACACATATACATAATCTCTTTATACTTAATTATTATATTTTTTTCTAGGTATATTATATTGCCATACTATGTCAAAACTAGCTTTTACCCTTCTATTTTTTTATATAATGGTACTTAATATGAAGTAAACTTGTCAATTTGACTGTCCTAAAACGGGATTTGTTCCTAGTTGGGCAGTCAAAGCTTTCTTAAATGTTGATGTTAAATAATAAATAAATATCATTATTATTTATCACAGCTTGACATATTTTGACGGCAACCAGACAATTTGGCACACTTTGGAAGGGTTATACAAAGTCATGAAAAATGACAATAAAAACTTGGTTGTCTAGGTTAGGTTAGATTGGATTTTTAGGCAAAAAAATGTCATGCCTTTAATGGCTTTATTTCATTTTCCAAAAGTGGCCGATTTATCACTGTACCGAATTGTCATGGATCACTTTTGACTCACGACAGCTATGAATGTTGCGGGTGTAAGCTATATCGGAGGGACTGCACCGGAACTCACCGGCAATAAAATACCTTCTTCTTCTATTATATAAAAAAAAATTTACAGGCGGGCGGTGTTTGTTTATTTTTTATACAAATCTAGAGTTTTATTTCGAGCTTGATGAAAATTTTCACACTTGTCCTTCGATACATGAGGGAGAGTTCTACATGAAATTTTTCCCACTTAACGTAAATCAGAGAAAAATTACTGGGTAGTGGTAGGGGTGGGGATGGGGTTGAGTTTGGGGGTAGAGAAAGGGGTAGGGGTATGGGTAGGGGTAGGGGTAGGGGTAGGGATAGAGGTAGGTGTAGAGGTAGGGGCAGGGGTAGGGGTAGGGTTAGGGGTAGGGGTAGGGGTGGGGGTGGGGTAGGGGTGGGGGGTAGGGAGGGGTAGGGGGTAGGGGTAGTGGTAGGGGTAGGGGTAGGGGTGGGGTGGGGGTAGGGGTAGGGTGGGGTGGGGGTAGGGGTAGGGGTGGGGTGGGGGTAGGGTGGGGGTGGGGGGTGGGGGTAGGGGTAGGGGTAGGGGTAGGGGTAGGGGTAGGGGTAGCGGTGTGGGTAGGGGTTGGGGTAGGAGTAGGGATTGTAATTTTTTTCCGAACCATGCATTATCCCGGGCAACGCCGGGTACTTCAGCTATATAAGATAAAATTACTTAGAGGAATGTCCGATTTTTTCATACACATTTGCATACACACATGCTCATATGATTCAAAATACGGCGGAAATACAGTTGGCAGGATTCTGCAACGTTATTGCGAACAATTTAGCCTTATTAATTGTTATTGTGTCTATTTCGTAGAACTACAATTATTTATTTATTTAAAGAAAATAAATTTAATAGTGTTAATATTAAGTTCTGCGAGTATTTTAGTTTTCACAATTGTGACAGCTGTTTCGGCGATGAAAGCCATCGAAAAGCCACCAACAGCAACAAAAAGTTTAGCGTTAATTTCAAGAAGTTTTATTTTTATTTTGACGACGTAATATTTATAACATAAACCTTTCTAATAAATAAAAAAAAACAAATTATGATTTGTCATTTGGAGGATTATTTACTGGATTTTTAACTAAAAAAGTAACATAAACAACAACAAAAACGGTAATACAAGGATACACAGGATTACGTTGTACATGATGTAGGAATATATGTATATTTATATTTATCTACAGTTTGTAAAATAAAAACTTGCACAACTAGGTGGGGCGCTAAGCTATTGACTTAAGTGATGTATTTATTTACCATGTGACAATCTCCCTTTAGGGGTAAGCAGAAAAAAGCACCCATCATCTCTCTAACCATTACAGCGTGGCCAGACATGACTGATTACGTTGCGTCAACTGCATGGTAGTTCATATTAGAGGAATGAGAGTGAGGGTAGAAGTGGAAAACCTAGAAAGCAAAAATAAAACGAATGATCAAATCATAAAGCTGGCAAACCTAATATTAATGTTCGAAAAAATAAGAAATCAGAGAGTTAAGCAGTGTCCACATTGGGTGTCAAAAGATAGGAATTCGAGTTACCGCGTCCATAAATTTGGTGCCTGCCTATTCACACTGAGTTACAATTCGATCGATGCTTTTTCATCGAGAATCGAATGGAATTCAACTCAGACAAGCCCAAAATTTCCAGATTTTCTTGTAAATAAATGTATAATTTTGTACTGAAATAAGTACGTTCAATATTTCTATATTTGCAACTGTTAATTCATGGTGGAATTCAATTGTAATGATTAAATAAAAGACACTTTTTTAGTTTATTCCACTTTTATTTTTGTCTGTGACCGGTTTCAGCCTGTGACGGCTATCTTCAGACTGGTACAATTTATGTTTAAATATGTTTTATGTATAATCTTGGGTGTCAGGGGTAATAAACCATGATTTTTTTTTAATTACATTTTTCTGTGTTGTTTTACAAAACGTGACTTTTATGATAATTTTGAATTTATTCATAATATTTCTTCATATGTCAATCTGGTTTCAAAAATGATGATTAAAAATAAAAGTGGAATGAAATTAAAGGGGTTTTTTTATTTGATCGAGTACGTTCAAGTCTGATGTATCAAAATCATACAATTTCAAAGGGTTTTTTTATATTAAAACCTGATAAGACGACTTTTACAAAGGAGACATTTCTACTCTATAGAGTTCACATATGCACTTAGACTTTAAATTAAGAAGCTTTTCATAAAATCAGCAAATCATGTCTGAGATTGATTCTAATTCTAACCGTCAAAATGATGGTTTTGACATTTGCAGTAATTGCGATACGCTGTCATGAATTTTTAAACTTCCAAATAGACGCCCGTTTGAAAATATCCATGAGAATCCATGTTTCCAAGAAAATCTGACTTTTTTTTAATATCCACATTTGAATTTTGATGAAATATGAACATAGGCTGTCGTCGAAGCTAAAGTTAGTTGCATACCCTTTAGTTGCATGCCTTTAATTACCTTCTGCAACCGGTGCTTTTTACGCACCACAAATCAGATTGTGTGAACACTCCTGTCAGATCACACACAATCTGATTTGGATGTTAATAGATTTAGCATCGCGTCAAAAGAATCCCAATATGAACAGCGCTTTATGCGCATCTAAAAACATATTCAGAATCTATTTACATCCTGTCACTCAGGATAGATGCAGCGCAATAAAAACTATTTGCGAAGACGTTCTAGCTGCCATATGCCCGCCGTCTAATCTAAGTCGGTTTCATTGTGTCCAAGCGATTAATATTCCTCCATTTCTATTTGTAAACATGAAAACGAAGCAGAATACTGGCCCCGATTCGAACATTTCGTGTCAAACTCCCATCGAGCTTCGGGAAAACCCCGCTAGATGGTGGTGACATCTCAATATTAATATATTTTCATGGTGACAAATGAAAGTATTTACCAACAAAGGGAAACAGTGTTTTTCAACAGTTTCAAATGGTGTTGTAATAACTGTGCAATTGAGTAATAAATAATTAATCTATCATGATATGCATTCAATTACTCTCAAGTTATCTCCTTGTATTTAGCTTACTTAATACATTTTAATAGAATGATTTGTGAATTAAATTACTTTGCATCTATTATAAATACAATTTACTTTAATTTCAAGACTTTTATAACATCTACCGCGGGTATAATGATACGATTGTAGAAAATAATATTGCATAATACTGTAATATAAGACGAAGTAAAGGTACTTGAAAATGTTGAGATAACTAAAATTCCGAGCTTTATATGAAAATTTTACACTGCGTAACTGTATGATAAATTTGATTTATGATATTACAGGATTTTTTCAAACACTTTTCTTGGAGTACACCTTGACCTGTTGCTTTGTAGCTCCATGGTGAAATCACTTCACAACACGCAAACTTTACCCCAGTCAGTCATTATATTTTTAAACACTTAGTTTTACTTTACACCGGAAAACTTAATATAACATAAAAGTATTTGTATTATGTTAATAAATATTAATGTAGACTTCTCATTCGGCGAGTTGATACTCCACGGGTGTACCTAGGAATTAATATTAATTCTTGCAACAAAAAACTCGCCTAAAACTACTGTTAGCAGCAGAGGCAGAACTATGATGAAAGTGAAATCTACATAAATATATACATACATGAAATAGTAATAGGTTTCTAAGGCTATTAAGATGAAAATAAGCAAAGCCTTACTTTGGGCTTGTACAGACGAAAGCACCAGCACACGCACATGCTAGCCGACACTAAATCAGTGCATGTTTAACTCGCACGTGCTGAATACAATCGGAAAAGCACACACAGTTTGCTGTTTCTGTTACGTACTGTAAACTTGGAGTAGAGCGCGGAATAGATCATTCGTAACGGAAAGGCAGATATTACTGCGGGAACAGAACTGGGAACAAATAACGGAAAGCGCGAGCAAGTAACCGGCGAGCGGGACTGGGCGCTTAGACTGAGGACCAGCGGGCAGAGATTGTGTTTGGCAACAACATTGAAACGCCTCCCACGCAGCTCGTCCAGTCCGTACACTATATACTCGGTACACTCACTAGATATAGTCAGTTTTCACCATTGTTCCTCTTCTTCCCTCATCGCCCATTCTCCGTCCCTCCTTGTTGTCGTCATGTGACCGGGGCCAGCTCGCAACGTGCCTCTGTATTCTATTATTGATAGGACTACCGCCGAACTGGGTCTAATTCGGATGCGACGATTGAACAGCATCGAGTCGATTGCGTTCAAAATAGTTTCGACGCAATCCGTGAGAGAGCCAAATATATCTCGCATTCTCTCCAAGCACATTGGGCAAATCTGGGATGAATGTAAACGTATCGGTAAATTAAGCATGCGATCCGGCATGGGCAGAGCTTCCAATTGGGCAAATCTGGGATGAATGTAAACGTATCGGTAAATTAAGCATGCGATCCGGCATGGGCAGAGCTTCCAATTGGGCAAATCTGGGATGAATGTAAACGTATCGGTAAATTAAGCATGCGATCCGGCATGGGCAGAGCTTCCAATTGGGCAAATCTGGGATGAATGTAAACGTATCGGTAAATTAAGCATGCGATCCGGCATGGGCAGAGCTTCCAATTTGGAAAATCTGGGATGAATGTAAACGTATCGGTAAATTAAGCATGCGGTCCGGCATGGGCAGAGCTTCCAATTGGGCAAATCTGGGATGAATGTAAACGTATCGGTAAATTAAGCATGCGATCCGGCATGGGCAGAGCTTCCAATTGGGCAAATCTGGGATGAATGTAAACGTATCGGTAAATTAAGCATGCGATCCGGCATGGGCAGAGCTTCCAATTGACCTGATAATTAAACTAAACGGTTACCAGTTTATTTTGCGACCAAGAAACCAGAATGCGGAATTCTTGAAACCAGTATTTTATTCTCTGGAGGATGCCACATCTTCCTCGGACATTTCTTCTGTCTACTTTCAGGTCATACATCCTCCTGGCACTCCTTTCTCCGTCCATCCATTCTGCGTATCCGAACCAGCTCATAATTTACATGTCTCAGCATTCAATCTACGCTCGTTAATTCATCCCTCAGTTCTATGAATCACTGCGAAACATTAAGGTTGGTACCAGAACTCAGTTGTGTATTGCTAGTCCCCCTTGCATTAACTTTTTTTTATTAACAGATACTGCCGATAAAATCAATATCATTAACAGCCATCCTCATTACATAATATCATGTACAACTGCAAAACTAATTCGATTTTGACTTTTTAAAATAGGAAACCTAATCTAAATAACAATATTATGAATATTTCCAAACAACCGGTTAATCAGATTTAACCCGGTTCAAAACCCCTAGAAGTAGGTTTAAGAACATAGGTAATTTCAGGAACAAACGAAACTGTTCAATGAACCCGATTCTTTTTACGTGGCTATCCTACTAGAATGCCAAATAGATGAAACCAGTGAAACTATGGTATCCCGGAATTGAGAAACATTGCGAAGCTGAAAAAAATTGGATATATGACAGAGGAAGGTTGGATAGTACCCGTTTATTCAGATCTGGTCACTAAACACGGCTAAATATATTTCAATTCTAAATATTGGTGATTCAATAGCGAATTCATATTTAAATATTAAAAAGCGAATAAGAAATGTCTTAAAATACTTCGGTATTCATATCTAGAGGCCTATTCCCGTTATTTTTAATGAAAATTCCTATCCTTTCCCTTGGGCTCAAAGACTTCTTACTTAAGTGCTGTTCTGGTTCTCCCGGATGACAGCTGTCATTCAGCGAATGGCATTCATATTTGCGGATATTTGCGTAGTTTTAACAATAGAAAAACTCAATGATATCGTAAGTATTGATTTTAAACATTATTAGTGGCCTATTTGTCGAATAATAATGCAATTAAATGAACCGAATCAATGAAATTACGGTGTTTGTAAAGTACCTATGCCAAAAGCCCGAAATGACAGATAAAAGTGATTTAAATTCTAAAAAAATATAATAAACCACACTATATAATTTTGAATACTACTATAATTAAACCACAAACTCCTTTTAAAATGTATTGTTATTGACATGGAATCTGAATCGCAGTTAAACTAAATGTTTTTAAGCCTAAGTAAAAGGATAAGGAATTTTCCTGAAAAGGAACCAGAATAGGCCTCCGTCACAAAACATGGAGGTCATTTTAAAAAACAAATTGATTGTGAAATACTGTCTTTTACCACGGCGATACTGAGTATCTACCCATCTTAAAACATTGAAAAACTAGTATCGCGCGGTTGTCAAATTTGAGTAAATTCTTCTCAAATGGCTTGTCAGCATCTATCTCTTCACGGTTTTCTAAATAAACGTCGTTTTTTCATACTAACGAGAGTCCAGCCGTTGGTGGGACGTCTTGTCCCCCAAGCTAAAAATACTGTGTTAAATCCGGTCATACGTTTTGTCATTTGCTTTGTTTGCAAGTCGCTAAAGTCCACGACCGGTGACCCGAACTTGCAGAGTGCAGTGGGAAGTTGTTTATTATTTACTTATAGTATTTTTTGGCTACTGCATGACACATAACGGTGGTATTTTAATTCTATTTTCATGTTTATGAATAAATTTTCGACAAAGATTTAAAATGTGCCATTTTTGATACGCCGCCTAAACGACGTGTTCGTTTCTGTTTGTCAGTATGGCGTTGTTGACGTCACGTCGACCAACGTTAGTGACAGCCGTCTTACTAGTCAGTAGGGCTATGCTCACCATAATGACGTTGTAGCCAGTTCGAACCGTTTCGAAATGTGCGATTTTAGATTTTTTTTTTAATCAATCATTTTGAATGAAAATATTAAAATTACACATTTTTAGTGCGAATATCAGAATCAAAAAGATAAACTACATTTTTAATGACTTCCGTAGTTTGTGAAAATACCCTACTGGGGTATGTTGTGAGGCTGGAGGATTTGGGAAGGGGAATAAGAGGGAGAAGAGGTAGGTAGGGAAGTACCTGGCTGCTCAGATCTGGTCATAAAACACAGCTAAAACCACTTCAATCAATTTTTGGAATCTAAATAGTGATCTATCACCAGGGCGATACTGAAAGTATCTACCACTCTGAAACGTGCCGCAAGTATTGATTTATATGTATTAAATGTAACAGAATTTAATTAAATAAAATTTACTCGCGAACTCACGGTCGGGATTCGTTGTCGAGAACCTTACATCTCGGTCAAGGAAATCGTACCAAATAAAATATACACAGCATTTACGGTGAAGAAAACTACATTAGATACCTAATCATTGGAAAAATATTGAATAAACTCAATAGATACACCTTGTTTCATTTTTTTATTCTGAAAAACCCCATGTGTCATGATCTGAAAGGCGTTGCTAGTTGTACTAATGGTGTTGCTAATGGTTACGTTTTTCCAAAACTAATGTGCAAATTTTATGACGCCAGATCTATTCAATCTAGAGTTTTTCCTGCTTCAGCACGAGGACACCTATTTTCTGTTACATAATTAAAATAAGTGAGTGTTTTGAAATATCTTTACTGCAACATTAATTAAATTAGCAATTTTGTATAGGTTAATTGTAATGGGGAAAAATTAACCAAGAAATTCCCGACTAAGTACCTATTTGATTAATATATACATACGTATATACCATGCTAAGCAATAGACCAGTGATTCCCAACATGGGCAATATCTCCCACAAGTGAACGATCTAAGTCGCTTGTGGGGGCAATCAAGAGTTAAAATTTGATTTTACATGATTTTGGCAACAGGCATGCTTTGTGCACTTACTTTTTTATAAACACTGTAGATAATTCAGCGCCTTTTTGTTAAGATCTATGGTACGTTTGATGCAATTTAAAAGTTTCCATTTTATAAAATTCCAAAAGATTTCGTTACCAAAAAAAACTTATTATTAAATTCTATTTAACATACTTTAATATTTATTAAACTAACTTTGTTAAGAATACGTATATTACAATAGTATCTTATTTACACAGTCCTCCTCACTGGGGATTCCTGTTCCGAGGCGGACTGTAGGTTGTTGTGTCGGTGTTACAGATAATTATGTTGTCTTCATAATTTTGCGATTTCCTCAACGTCATGTGCCGGTGCCTAAATATTTACAATATTTTTTCTTGTGCGGGTCCTACACGTCTCATACACTAGGGATTCCTGTTCGATGCGGGCTGTAGTTTGTTGGGCTGGTGTTACTGATACTTATGTTGTCTTCATTTTTTTTTTCATCATCTTCATGTTTACATAGCTATATTTTGATGTTGTTTTTGAACCTTTTTATTTCCGTTGTATTTTTAATATCATTTGGAAGGGTATTATACAATTTCGTAGAATGGAATTTAGTGTTTTTCTGACCAAAGGATGTATTTAATCTTGGAATGCTTAGTAGATTTGAGGTTTTTGTCCTTGTGGTGTAAATATGTTGGTCAGTAAGGTACTCATTTATTTTTTATTTAAAAACATTTTTTGAGAAGAGTTCTATTATACTGGAAACTTTAAGAGGAACGGCTGCGCGGCCTGTTTCATAAAAAACTTTGGATTTGAGGCCAAAATACTCACCTAAACCTAATGATGTTTTTTTTCCATCAAAAAGTAGAATAAATATTTGATAGGATGAGAAGTTATTTATTTATTTTTGTTTTACATTATGAAATATAGGCCGTTAAAGGAATTGATTTTCGCGAATTTAGAGGCACCTTTAACAATTATTTTGTGGCTAACGGAGATTTAAAAAAAAAAAGGTTTACCCCGTCTACTTTAAAATTTAAAATATAAATATATATACAAGCATTGTGGTGGACTT
Organism: Halesus radiatus; assembly: GCA_022606495.2. NCBI lineage: Eukaryota > Metazoa > Arthropoda > Insecta > Trichoptera > Limnephilidae > Halesus > Halesus radiatus. The sequence continues at coordinate 82,765 of JAHDVE020006376.1, forward strand.
TAAATTAAATTAAAAACGATCAATTTACGCTGGAACACAAATTTGAAGTACATAATTTAAAATATCTACCAGAAATAAGGTTTTTTTAATGTTTTATTTATATATTTTTATTTACGTAATCATATTTACATAGCAAATGTGATAATTAAAAAAATTTCAAGGCCAATACATCATAATTTAAAACAAAAATAAATAAAATACTCCTCATGAGTACTAGATATTTACTAAACGTTTAATTAAAAAATATATATATCATTCAGTTTGGATGGGTATTTTGGCGTTAAATCCAAAATTAAATTATGTATGAAACAGGCAGCACAGCCGTTCCCCTTAAAGTTTTTAAAGATCTCTTTTGACGGAGTTCATATGGGGGACTTTGGAGATTGTTTTTTCACGAATTGCTTCATGTGGGTGTTTGAGGCAGATCCCCATACATTAATTCCATATTCTATACGTGATTAGTAAAGAGCATAGTAGACTTTAAACAGATCATTTTTTGTTAAGTATATTGCGTATATTTCTAAAAAAGAACATGAGCATGGTGAGTTTTTTTTGTAATGCTGCTTATATGGGAGTACTATCGAAAATTTCCACCGATTTCAATGTCAAGGTGGTTCTAGATCGTGTTATAGTGAAGTAGTGGTATGAGTGCGTTAAGCCCTTTCCTTGAGACTCGTGTCATTTCATCGATTGTCTGTCGATAACGGCCAGAGTTATAGAAAATGTTAAATATTACCTTTTGTGAACATTAAGTGTGAGTTTTTTTCAAGTCACTGTTGCAGAAGGACAAGCCCGCGTTCAGCTTCTTTGTACGCGGTTATTCAATCGATTTCATTAAATACAATGACTATGTCATCGGCAAAACTAATGATTTTTCATTTGGTATTTAAGTTGGAATGTGACTTTCCAAACGATAACAGCATTTATTGATGTGTCTTTGGGCCTAGGAAAATTTCGTACGCGTTAAGATTGATATGTTAGATGCGTTCCATTTTACAGTTATTAATAATTCATTTTTATATCCTTCAGAACTCTTATTTAAAGTAGGAAAATTAAATACTCTCTTCCTATACCACGCAACATTACAAATATATAAAGAACAAATTTTAAATAAAATTAAACCACTCAGAAACACTCCGGCAAAAACACATGTTACCGACTCGAATATGTAAAAGACTTTGGGTCAACAAAACTAGAAATAATTGTTTTTAATTAATTACAGGAATAGATAAGATACGTTAATAATATTTTTTTGGAATACAAAACACAACTAAAAAAGCATATTGAAAACTTAAACTAAATTACTGGAATAGATAAGATTCGTTAATAATAACCTTATGGAATACAAAACATAATTAAAAAATCATATTGAAAACTTAAACTAAATTAAAATTTCTTTAAAAGATTTGTAGTTACTTTTTGGCGTCATTAATAATAAATTAATAGCAATAACTTTGTTTACACCACTTTTTTTAATATATAAATACCAACATGTTTTAAAAGCAAAGCTTTCCTGATCAGGATAAACAGTATACTAAAAATAATGACAAGTACAGACAAATGATAAAAGAGAAAATAATAATGTAATAATAAACAAAATATAAACATAAATAAAAATTAACAACAAATGATAAAAGTAGGTAAGTAATTAATCAAAATCGTAAAAATAATTTTAAAAAAAATATTTTTATTACAAATATAAATAAAATTTATATTAATAATATTCTTAACGTTCCAAAGGACAGGGAAGCCTGGAGGTGCCTTGTCAATGCGATGGTTCATCGACCCGAGTAGAAGGGGAAGAAGATGTACGTATGTAATAGTCTTAAAAATTCTTTATTCTTATTGATTTATAGATAACAAAATGAATTTCCCCCTTGAAAAGTGGGTAATGGACCCAAAGGGTAGGACAGTAGGTAGGGACCTATAATATTTTTATGATGATAATAAATTGATTGGAGATATATGCTATATAATTTGCCTATACGCTAGGAGACAATAAATCGAAGCTAATATTATTATCCCGTGATATTATTTTATCTTATATTGCTCAGCACTCGTGGCCATATCGTTTATAAAAATATGAAGTGTATTTTTATCAACCACTCGTGCATTCGATTGAATGAGTTACTTGAAAATAATTACTGAGGCGACCTACCCACATACCGTAATATCAGATTATAAAAATCAGTTTTACGAAAATACTTCTTTCGGTTTTCAGAGTCGTGTTTCCAAAAATACGCATATTTTGATATTTTAGATACATATAATTTTTTTTTCTTATCATTTGCATTACAAGTAATTTACAAAGGGTATTCTAGGTCGCGTATACCGTATCAAAAAAGAAATCTATGCTTAATTGGCTGGTTTGTGTGGATGCCAATATCGCAACCTTAGATATAAGGAACTGGAGGAAAACAGCAGGAGCCCAGCAATAGACGAGTGGGGGCGTTTCTCAGAGCCGTCCAAGACTCTCCAAGGGTTGCGAAAGTTTTCATGGGGAATAAGTGTAACGACCGAGCAACTGACGTCTAGTATGGAAAAGATGGCATAAGAGAGTGAAAAGAAAGTTAAAAGAAATCCAACGTCTCTCCTTTACTCGAGACAATATATTGTGTTAATTACAGTACATTGACTAATACTCCACCATCCCAATTCATAATGTGGTGTTTTGCATAGATGTCTCTAGTGTTCACTAGTGTTAATTATTCATAGAGTCACCGACAGATGTCACTAGTATATAGGTTCACCCTTCCAATGTCAAAAAAAGGGGTACGAGCTCACGAAACTCATTTGAATTCAATGAGATTAGAAATTACCAGGACATTTGTCTCCACGCTGTTTCTTTCTCGTTCCAATTATAAAGGGTAGTGTCATCTTAAGGGAATTCGTAACATGATTATAACCCTACATGCTCACAGACGACATTTTTTTAAGAATGACGAACATTCCCGGATTACAAATAACCTCACAATTTAAAATCTCCTACTGCCATCACAGTAAGCGGAAAATGCTGCTTCTGTTGTGATAGAAGACTTAGCCAGCCAAGGAATTGAAATCACGAGTTTTTTTTTCTAAAATATTAAAATTAACGCCATCTAAGAGCGCGTAGCATCACAATCATGCTTCGAATGCCCTTAATAATAAAGACAATGTGCTTGTTTTGAAAACGGGGCTTTACTGAAAGATATTAAACAGACATAACAGTAAATAACAGTGTTTATATTGTCTACATTGGTTGCCAAACGTTATAGGTTCGACCCTACTTGTCGCCAAATAGCGTAATAAGAATTAAACAATCAAAACGTATAATATTCTTACAAGAACGCACTTGACTGTCCGCATAGCTAGTTTCTTATTAGTTAAACTGACTGGTTAATTTTCACAGGAAATTATGTATCCTCCCCGCATTATAAATATGTATTATGAAGTATAAACCGGTTGTGATAAAAATACACCATCAATATTATTGTTTCACACTCTTTGTTTGATTATGAAACAGTGGGAACCTACTTCAAATAATGGTATCACCGTACCGCACGGCTAGATAAGGATTACATAGATCCCCGGTGTAGATACTGAATGATTTGAACCGGTTATAAAGAGAGGGCTAATTTCAAACAACATAACTTTCAATAGAAATATAACTCTACATCAAGTCAAGCTTCGTTCTGTAGAAATAATTTCTCAGCTTTCATCTTGGTAAGTCAAGTTACTTACATCTCCTTAAAAATCTCAGAAATTGTTTGTACAGAATGAAAAAAATAATAGTTTATTAAATTAATAACAATTAATTTGTTTAAACCACTGTATTTAATATGTTTGACGGCCTCCATGGTCGAGGGGTAAGGCTCTCGACTACGAATCCGAAGGTCGCGGGTTCAAATCCCGGCGTGCACAGGTAAATTTTATTTAATTAATTTGTGCTGTTTAACAATTAATTGATTTAAAAATAATATGTAATATATATGCGCACGTTCCAGAGTGGAAGATACTCTCAGTATCGCCCTGGTGAAATACCACCATTTAGAATTGAAACGTTGCTTGAAATGGCTTTTAGCCGTGTTTGGTGACCAGATCTGAATAGCCAGGTATTTTCCCATCTTCCTCTTTCCCCCTTCTCCTTCCCCTCCCCAATATATTCAGCCTCACAACATTCCCCAATTGGGGATGACATAGTCTCACTGGCTCCAGACGGTTGGGAGCAGTTGGGACTCTTGCGCGGTAATCATGTAAAAATTTATAAAATGGCATGATAAATTGACACAGCCATTAAAAACTAAAGATCTAACTTATTTTCATGATTTTTCACGGGAACGTATTTCATCGATGAGAAATCAATACTAGGTAGGTGCCTACTTGATAAGTAACAATTAATAATATGAATATTTTATGATTACTATATATCTACAGAAAGATCTGGTGGACGCTATACGAAACACAATGCAATAAAATCTCCTTGTAATCTAGCAAAATATCTGGATTTGAAATAATGTTCTTTTTATTTTTAAATTTTATTCCACGCATGCATTAGTTATACATTTAAAAATGGCCTGCAAAGATAAGACATACTAACGCACATTTCAAATCTAGAACAAAAATAATTGTCTATTGAAACAGAATAAATTTTAATTACACCCTTGACTGGAGTTCTCCTTTGTCCCAGGAAGAATATTCAATAGTTCACGATTGTTTATGGTGGAAAGTAACATTTCGGTGCAATTTCTCTACAGGAAAAAAACTCAGTCCCGAAAGAGTTAGCTTACAATTTAACTGTTTATATAGGCAAAGATAAAATAGTATAATGCTACACATTAAATGTGCCAAGGAATTAGTTAAATGGTGAACGTGGGAGTCATAAAACTGGGTCAATTTAATAAACTAGGTACCTGCTTACATACATCAAAACTTTGTAATCACTGTCAAAGAAACATTGCTGTTTTTCATTTATTTTGGTGCTATGATATTTTCTATGTGAAAGACAAATTATTATTAAATCAATAAGAATTACCTTCTGTTTAACAGTTATTAACACTGTTTAACTGTGTAACAATATAGTGGTGTAAACAAAGTAATTCTTATTAATTTATTAATAATGATGCCACAGCATAACTATAAATCTATTGAAGAAAAAACAAAATATTTTATTCATTTTTTAGTAATATACAAAAATATTTGTTTTCGTTTTTACACTTTTTCAATTTTTGTTGATATTGTGAAAAAATCGCAGACTGCCCAGAGCCAGTGGGAATACGACATCCCCATTTGGAGAATACTGTGATTCTGAAGGAAATAGTAGATGGGAAGGAGACTATAAGATAAAGATCATACATCATCTTATTTTATTTTGACTTTTGATCAGTGGCAGGTCGTGAGTTTTGAGTGTGTTCAAATACTAAGATAAAATAATACAAAACCATTGTTATTATACTGCCGTGGTAAGTAAAAACACAGTATCTTCCTTGAGACTCTCAAGAAAGATACTGTGTTTTTACCATGCACGGCAGTATAGCTGAAAATCACTTTTTTTACTAAAACTTTTGGCATGAAGATTTTCAGAAAATTTTCAGTAATTTTTCAGTACTGGCATTCGAGCACACTCAAAACTCACAAGCCACCACTGCTCGTGACACCATCCAACTCAAGTATTTAATCCATTTGATAGCGTCCTGTCTTCCAAGGGTGTCTTTGACTTTTCTCATTCATTTGTGCATAGTATATTCTTATTTCTTTCTCCGTCAATTACATAATTTCTTCAATCACTTTTAAAGGAATGAAGGAGCAAAATACTTAGGAAAATGATTAAAGCAATTTAATTTTTGTTTAAATCTTATTTGAACTAAAAATATTTAATCCATGTAACATACATAATTTAAAAGACACAAAATAAGGACAGTAATTATTGGGCATAATACTTTTGACATTTTAACCAAAAATAAAATATTAATCTCACATCTTAATTAATTTTTCATAAATCACATAATTTTCACTTACAAATTTTGGATTCGTCCACAGAACTTTATAAAAGTATTATTGAGTAAACCAAAATGTTTGTATCTTCCAATAGTTTCTGCACATTTATAGAATCCATAGATAAACCCTGTAACTAACTGGTGCGATTGTACACAAGTAGAATCACTAATAAACGATTTTAGAAATAACTTCGTTCAGCATAAGTAATCAAAAACAGATTAGTTTGGCACCGTAAAACCCGAGTGGAAGTCAAGTGCATTCTTACACTGATTTTTGGGGCAAGAATTTTGCACAAAATGTTCAAATAAAATAAAGAAACAAAAAAGAAAATTAGCACAAGACAAAATCAAGCCTACCAACTTTAGGAAAGAATGACTGGATGGTCGAACCTGTCGACGCCGAGGCTTTTTTTAGTATTGGGCCACCCGCTCGTCTGGAAGTCACTTAATGGGTACAAATTTATATTTGCACTATGCATTAGTGTACTGCAAGGTTGTTTCCTCGAACTGCCCATGTAGTTGGCCTCAATTTAGGGGTTAAAGGTTGAAAACAGAGAGATATTAAACCTATGATTTAATTGTGTATAATAGTGAGCACAATAAATAAAATATTGTTAATTTCGATCAATTATTACACTTGGGTTATTAGAAAAGCAGAATTGTTTAAGCCTCCGAACTCTCTTATCAAGGTGTGTTTTAACTAAATGCGCAACAACATAGTGAACAAATCAGAGCGTTCTGTTCCTGCTGGCCCGGTGTAAAAGTGTTCATTTGCTCGAAAAAAAAGTGTTTACACCGAGAGAATTTCAGTGGTGGGGGAAGAACGACCATCTGCTCGTTTAGTCTAACCACACCTTAAAATTCTTCAAGGGACCGGGAAAAATACTTCTTAAGGTCTATTCACATTTACCAGCACCGCAGAACAGTGCAGGAACGGCACAGGCACGAGTATTCACATTACACCGTGCAGCACAACACTGATACAGCACAGACGTGAGTACAGCTGTCAACTGAGTGTGAGCATCCGCCACCACATGTTTGAGGATTTTGTAACCCTATTCCCATATTTATTATTATTTAATCATCTATATTCCCTGGACAATTCAATCAATTTTTCATTGTCCATCTTCTTGAATTTAGCAATATCTGCTTCTATTGACGGCAACTGATGGCAATGTCAAGATGGCGGTGCTAACAAAATGTGTCCATACTAACTGCGCAGGCACAGATGTCACAATCAGCCACTAGCATCGTCAAAATATTCTAGTAGTAAATTTCGGCTGGTGCTGGCCCATCCATGCGCGGATACGTTACGCTTACGTACGCATGAATGTGTTCATAGATAATGTAAGCAACAAGTGTTATCGTATCTGCACTGTACTGTTCTGCACTACGCGATACTGATAGTTGTGAATAAACCTTTATGAGGGAAATCCTTATCTTGCTATAAAATTAGGGCATCCATTTATATCACCGTTCAAGAGACTTTTAACTGGTGCCACTGGTCCCGATCGCGTCAGTTCGTTTATGTCCTAAGAATTTAGTGGCAGCGAACCTGCTAAATATGGAAACTGCTTATGGTTACATTCGGCTTGAAAGTAAAACCGGGTGAAGATTTCACCTTTATTACAAATTCTACATGTTTCCGTTAGTGAGGGTTAATCTATGAATTCTTCATAGATGCTGAAATGATTTGGCTTTCGAGATCGATCAAAGCGAATCATCTTCGTCTTCGTCGGCTTTCCTTTTACTGGCGCCATGCCTCTTTTCGCCGTGGGCGCAGGGCGGCAGGTACTTTTCCCACTTCTTATGGTTGAGTTCATCAAAGTCCTCGCAGTGGCGGGCAATGTCCCGGAGGTAGGTGGCAAGGTAGAGCAGCTCTCGATCCTTGTCCCGGTTGAGGTGGGCCTGGCGGAAAGGCCTGATCTTCAGACCGGTCTTGGGGTTCATGATGAAGTTGCGTCGGATGTCGTCGAACATGATGGTGTTGCTGGGGCTGTATTGGTCGAATTTGCCCCAGATTACACCTAAAGGTTTGACCTGAAATGTAAATACATTTTTAAAAGAAATACATACACATGTGTTACGAATAATCTGACAATATTGATATTCTCCTAACACCCATCATAAAAAGATGAAATTGTTGCTTGTGCAATGATGGAGGACTTATCTTGCAATTACTTATTTGTTATTAATGTTAATATTGACTTTGTGGATATTGTACTATTTATTTCTTTCTGTTACTGTGTATTTTTAGCTTTCGTGCAGTTTTTAATTTTTTAATTTTTCTTTTTTCAACTGTAACTTAAGTTTGTCAAAGCTTTTCAAGTGTAACTTAACTTTTGTCATACCTTTTCAAGTATAACTTAACTTTTTTCAAGTGTAATTTAACTTTTATGCATGTTTTCTATTTTTTTGTTTTCTTATGTGACTTGTCTGAAAATGATGTGTCTGTATGAAAAAGCCCTCTGGGCATGTAAATAATAAAATAAATAAAAAATAAATAAAAAATAAATATAAAATAAAAAAAAAATAATTAAAAAAAAATAATAATTAAAAAAAAAATAATGTCTGGATACAGTGGCGGGGATTGCTCTATGACCAAAGGGAGGCTGTGTGTAGTTTTTCAAGTTCGGGTATGAATTGTGCATTAAATATTTGAAATTAGCCATTTTATTATCATCTTCCGCTGATTGTTATGGCCAACTGAATAAATGAGCGTATGCATAAGTTTCTTATCAAATTCGTGGAAAGAATACATTTGGATCAAAAATTGGTCGCCTTATTTAATGGTTCGATTTTCTTAGGGTAGACACAGCTTCTCAGCCTTTATTGCTCCTTGAGCAAGGGTGGGCTATAGTTTTTCAGGTGTTGATAATCTACTTCATCATGAAAACCCGAATGTCTTATATTTAGTAGCAGGTAATTCCGCCGAGTCTTATCAGGTGTGGCGCTATTATTTGTTGGCATTATCATTTAATGATATTTCAACTTGTTATTGAAACTTTTTTTTCGCTATTATTGATAAACTATACAAAAGTACCTACCACGTACGTTCCGAAAGTGATAAAAAATTAAACAGCGGAGAAAGCTATAATGTGGGTATTAAGAGGAACGGCCGCGCGGCCTGTCTCATACAAAACTTAATTTTGGATTTGAGGTCAAAATACTCACCTAAACCTAATGATATATTTTTTTTAATGAAAGGTTTAGTAAATAACTAGTATGTATGAGAAGTATTTTATTTATTTTTTATGAGTTTACATATTTTGTATGACTTCTGTCACAAGCAAGGTTCTTTAAATTATGTAAGCTTTGCGGCCTGCAGGAGAGTCGCCCGAGTACAGGGCACGTATGGTGCGATGCAGGGGTGGGCTTCCCACGTTTAAAAGGTTAAACTATTTTTACATTCATTTTTTCAAAGGTAGGCGCAGCTTTTCAGCCTTTAAGGAATGCACACCACTGCTGCCTGGATATGAACACTTTGAACTGGCTTTGAACCGATCTGGATTAGTACAAGGAGAGATTCAAAGGGGAAATCCTATCCTCATTTAAGCGACCTGAGTAGCTTCTGCAATAAGTTAAGCCATTGTAGAATTAATATATTGCCCCTGACAGCATTGTTATTATTAAAATCATAGAAAGCAATGTTGATTCATTGAAGGAAATAGGTGTTCCAATCACATTTACATATTTCCCGACCGTTCTCTTACCTCATTTTCTCAATATTTCCCAAATGGGGGATGCTAACCCCACTGGCTCCAGACAGTTGGGACTCTTGTGCGGTAATCACATTTAAAAAAAAAAGCACAATTTGGCTATTTTATATGTGTGAACTGTAAAATATGCATGCAGTGGGTATATAATATGCTTAATAAAATCATAGAAAATTAATAATATAGTTCACTTACATCAATAGTACCGTATTTAGGAGTGTGCACGGTGATCATGGCCAGGTTATCCAGGTAAAACATTATCTTGTAGTCTTCGTGTGTGGATATTCCCAGTAACTTCATCTTCTCCTCTATCCACTTCATGCCGGTGGCGGACCAGATGACGATGTCGTAGTCTCTATAGGCGGACGTTAGGAATTCGTGAAGAAAGGGTCGCATCAGTTCATATCCTGGAATTAAATTTAAATTGAACAATTTTTAGCATCAAATATTGTATTTTAATACTTACATAATTCTCTATAGGTTCTCAAGTGAACAAATTTATGTGAGGCCTACATTTTCAAGTTACGTATATATGTAGTTACTTATATTGTGCATAAGTAAAAAATATATATTAAGCATAACTCAACTCTTTGAAGCACTGTGGTATCAAAAATCGATCACCAAGAAAATAAATAATTCTGAAAAAACTAATATCTATTAAGGCGATCCACCGGCTAAAATTCCAGCGAAAACACGCGCTCCTTATGCAGGTGGCGACAAGGTTGAGATTCCCGCTCAACATCGGCCGCATGTTTCAATTTACGCAAAAAAACCATCACCAAAATCCGTGTTTTATTCTATTCTGTAAAGCTCAGAAATAATTATTAAAATGTTTTACGGTCATATTCTATAAAACTTAATTTACCACAATGAACAATAGGACAATATCGGAAAAGGGTATAGTAAGTAGGAGAGTTTGCGCTTTAAACATTTTTTTAATGTCTGATACTTTATTTTTTTCAAGGCTTATAAAAGGACACCCAAAAAAATGCACAGTTAAACGAAGGGCCAAGGTATGTTCTACTTGCTGTATTTAATTAAAGCATCTATGATATTTCTAGGCCATCAAATTCTCAAACCGAAAACACACGATTTTGAATTACTTCCCATTGCATCGCCTAACAATTTTAGTAACTAATTCTGAAACAAGGATTCTTGACTAATTAGTTAACACTAGCGATCATATGTGGCGCTGCACAGTTTGGCTATAAGTTTGACATTTTCAAAGAATTTGTGATTTTTAAGAGTTAAGGAGTTAAACCGTGGGAGTATTCGATTGTGTGCGGTTCTCGTCAATCACGGCCTACTTTCAGTCAACTTAGCCTAAGAATGTCCACGTGGAGACAGTGTATGCAGACCCCATGCAGGGGGGGGGGACAAAAAGGGGCAGCATGTTAAGGGGGGCCTCACAATTGCAACTTCCACAACTACATAAATATCGACGATGATAAACAATCATAGTGACATGAGTTATCCTAAAATGCTATTCAATGGCTGTAATAAACGTACATCGGTACAACTAAAATAGGATTTTTTCAAAGTAAAGGAATTGTCCCCCCATGAAAAGTTTCACTACAAATCTCAAAAACCCTACATAAGTGTAGAATTAATGCAGAGTTTTTGTCTGTCCTGTAAATAAATCAAATATGATTAACGCTATGATGGATTGCAATCGACGATATTCTAACATAAAATATAGTGAGGAGGGCTCAAAAACAACTTGCCCCAGGCCTCACAAAGAGACCCTTGAGATATTTCCTGTGAACCTGGTCTTACCTTGCTGTGATAAAAGGTAGAAAAAAGAGGAATGTCCGTTCTCACCTGTTTCCGCAGCTGACCGGTGATCAAAGAGAGTGTAGTCAATATCGAGAACTAGAAGATGCTTATTATGTCTCGGTTCGTTCAAGATATTAATTTTATATTCCTTTATTCTCTTCTCAATCTTTTGGAGGTATACCTGCAAAACAAACATAAAATTGTGTTCAAAATTCATCAGTTTTGGTCTCTCGACTGGCGTGCTAATAGTCACCGGACGAACTTATGTTAGCTGAGCACTTCCTAAATACCGGCAAGCTCACTTAATTACAGATGTGATTAAAATAACATTAACAACATTAATATAGATGATTCAGCTTTGGAGGGAATTTCGAGAAAAAAAACTATTGCAGCCTTTAACTACCGTGACACGGTATCATCTACCCAAATGAACCAATGTTTTTCTACACATCTCGCCTTATTATGAACACTGCAAGGCCACCCGAAACATTGGCTCAAGACAGGGGAGGGAGCGCAGCAATGTCCAATACCCCAAAAGTCAAGCTACATATTAATATTGAACATCAGAACCTGAAAATATTTCCCAATAATTAGAGTTCCTAGAATGTCATTACTATTAGGCGGCACTGCACTCATTTCACGTAAGTAACTTATGTAAGTAGTTTATGGCAAAATTACCAATGTGAACAACATTGTAAGTGACTTACTGTAATTCATAACAACTTACAAAAGTCGTAAGTCGTGAGTTTATGACAGGTTTAAATGTATCCGTGCGAACTTACAGCCTTCTCACAGCTTATAAAATCAGTTTGATAAGTTTGAAAGAGACGTTTACAGTAAGTTTGTAATGGCACCACACAGCCGATAATAGAAATTAAGACAGGTTGTCCTAGGATTTTTTTCCTATAAAAACCCGTATTTTTATTATTTTAACTAAATCTGGGGTTGTTTAAAAGAGATTACCTAAATGTTCACCGATTAGAAAGGATGCGTAATTATTTCCTGAAAACAATACAAAAAAAATTACACTAGATAAAACACAAATAAGTATTATAAAAACGAATGTAAACGGAAGACAATAAATTATCTAATGCCAAAAATCGAAGATAAATGAAAAAAAATTTCAAAGTGATAAAAAAGCTTTCCGATAATGAGCATCCTTCTTTTCAATAAGCGGTCTAATCCTTTCTAATATGACGTATTCAAAGTCGGTTGTTGACATTCAGACAAATATGACATATTCAAAGTCGGTTGTTGTCATTCAGACAAATATGACTTATTCAAAGTCGGTTGTTGTCATTCAGATAAATATGACATATTCAAAGTCGGTTGTTGTCATTCAGACAAATATGACTTATTCAAAGTCGGTTGTTGTCATTCAGATAAATATGACATATTCAAAGTCGGTTGTTGTCATTCAGACAAATATGACGTATTCAAAGTCGGTTGTTGTCATTCAGATAAATATGACGTATTCAAAGTCGGTTGTTGTCATTCAGACAAATATGACGTATTTAAAGTCAGTTGTTGTCATTCAGACAAAATTAAATAACTGCTGTTGATTCTTGATTCTGCCGTTAACCAGAACAAAAGACTTTTTAGAATTTCTTCTTTCAAGTTAACTTCTAATCCAACACTTTCTTTGGGCCCTTTCATCTTTTTTGACAAAATTGTGTAAATTGATTGACAGCAGCAACCCATTGTTGATTGAAAGCTATTTTGGAGCGAATAAAGCTACTAGTCATAAGTTAAACTTCCGAACAACTTGTGTGAGCATTAATTACTATAAGTTGGATGAATACATATTACATAAACGTACTTGTAAGTAACTTCTCAAAAACTTGTGTAAGCCATAAATTTAATTGACGAGTATAAAGCTAGCTTTAGAAATAACTTGTTAGATTTGGTGTTTTCTGTCAGAACTGAGATGAGATATAGTCTTCACAGCGCATCTGATTATATATTAGAATCACACATATGATCTAGTCATTTTGAGAATAAGAAAAACAATAACACAAACGCCTACTAAGAAAAATGGAGTGATATTTTAAAATAAAATATTACTAAGATGTCTGATTAAAAACGTGTGTACTGAGAAGATAGGTACTTACTAAGCCCAAACCAGATGTTAAAAAGTTAGATTATAAAGCAGTTGGTTCAAGTTTCAATGTAAATATTCAGATGGCCAACGTAATCAAACAGCCAAGGTAATAAAAACCAAATCGCGTGTGACAAGTGTTCGAATGTGTTCACAAGTGTTAGTTTGTTAAGCAGAATTCAAAAAATTATTACGTGGGCATTCTCAATAGCTATTTCTTCATCTTCAATGTCCAGATCGTTGATGACATCCTCAGATCCCGTTGGCTTACTGCAGGCATCCTGTATGGCTTCCTCCAACGAGCCCATCATCATTATCTTAAAGTTTGGCTTCAGATTAATATCTCCCAGAGTGCAATTGTCTTCAGCAGATTTACCTAAAAGAAATAGACAAAAATAATGATTTGTGAATTCAATTTAATTTAAGTCTAACAGTATTACGATTAAATGAATCTTATAATGAGCGCATCAATAGGAGTTCGTATTTTTCTGGGAATAAAGAACACGTGCGGCTAGCTAATTTAAAAGCAAACAAAATATTGACATACTACTCTCTAGTGTCATTATTTTGGATAAAATAACTGGGGCACAGCACTTGGGATAGATGAAACATAAAAACAATGTGTATTTACCTTTAAATTTTAGATTTAGTAATTTCTGCCTGGCACACCGGACGCCAGTCTGGACTTCTATTAATTCCTTGAGCTTGATGACAGTGTCATTAGTGCTCAACTCTTGGATTTCATACTCCTTCCCACTCCATTTCACCACAACGTTAATTTTATCAGTTATGTTAGGTTCCATCTCGATATATTTTATATATTTTCAGACAAGCGAGCAAACAACAAAGTTAACAATGAATGGCTGATGACAACAACGTTTTTTGTATATGTCAAACTTCAGTTACGGCAACTTAACAATAATACATGTGAATATCATGTCAATAAACCATTACTATTGGTTGAGAGTAGGTAGGAACTAGGAACAAGGAGCTTGACGTAGGTAGGCACATGTTGACGTTTACCAAATTGTATTACAGCAACATTGTATCATATGTCACTATGGCAGACGAAAATTCTCCTGTTGAGAAACGAGATACTGTTTCGAAAAAGAATACAAAATCACCTCCTAGAGATTACTCCTTAAAGAAGAGAGTACCACCTAAACCTATTAATAGAGAAAATGATATATACATTACCAAGAAAACCAGTTTTAAGGTAAGGCTTTCTTCATACCCTCTTTGTCACATGTTCGCACATGTGAAATACCTGCAACTTATCTTTATTTTTCAATTTACAGGCCCAATTAGAAAAATGCTCAAGCCTGCTGCTGGCAGGAGAGAAAGAAATTATTCTGCATGGTTTGGGTGCCGCTATATGCCGGTGTATTAATTTAGCATTGCAATTACAAACAGCCTTCCATGGAACTTGTCAAATAGAAGTCAACACTTCTACTGTAGATCTTATTGATGATTTGGAACCTAATACAGATGAAGGGGACTTTGGATCTCAAGTGAGACAAAACTCCGCTGTTCACATAAAGGTTTATCGAACAGCCTGCTTAGAAACCCAATAGAACTCACGGAATAAGAGACTTTAACATCAGAATGTTTTTTACATTGAAAGAAATTGTTTCATGGATCGGACTGACTGTGTTTGAAATATGGATAAATTTATTTTCCATAACAATTTTCTCCGTTTTATTCGCTTTAAAAGTGGACGGAGTTCTATTGGAATCATGGTGGATAATATTTTCACCGCTTTTCATCAGTGACGGTTTAAATGCGTATTTCTGTGTTATTATTTTCATTCGTTTGAATCTTTATACAACTTTAAAAGCGTCTCTTTACCGAGCTTCCTGGAGTGCAATATTCTTGGGATTAACGTTTGTTTTTAAATTCCTCCTGTGTAAAAAATTGACTGGACAATCTTTAATAGAATACAGTGAAGTGTTTGCCCCCCTGTTTATACTGCTGCAGTTAATCGCTGTCCGGGCTTGCCAACTGCACCAGTGATGATTTCTAGGAGTCGGATTAATTGGCAAATATATTACTCTTTTTATTAGTTATTGCAAATTCTGTACTGTTTGTATGTTATCACTAAATTAAAATGAAGTGTAAAAAAAAACTTGTTCTTATAAAAATGAAAGTGCTATTTAATATTTAGAACTTGTATAATACTAATACTGCCAAAATATTAAATCCTAAATGACCTATTTACCTCAGCGAAGTCCTTTCACCTTATTTTAAGGAACTGCTTTGGAAAACTAAGCAAACGGCTAAAGAAACCCATTTCCAGTTTGTATGGTTCAAAGCATGTAAATTGCTTGTCCGAAAAGGACCTGGGGAAAAAATAATCCAAATAAAACATGAAATAGACCTAAAAAAATTGGGGATACCATCATAGATCACTTCTACTAATATTTTTCATGATAAACTTGTGCACTCACCATTAACAAATGGCTTCAACACTAAATATTGATTTCATACCATCCTCTAACGTAGAAAATATATTTTCCAATACGACAGATTTTAAACTCTCCATTGCTGATAATTACTCCTTAAATATAATATCTCAAAATATTAGAAGCATTCGGAAAAACTTTGACAACTTCACACTCCTTTTACATGACCTAAATACAAATTTTGATATCATCCTTTTAAGTGAATGTTGGACAGATGATTCTTACACCGATATCAACTTATTTGGCTACAAAACATTCCACACTACTACTAAACTTAACCAAAATGATGGAATTGTGATCTTCGTTAAAGAGTCTCTGAACGCTTCTATCTCCGAAATTAACTTAACAGAAGCAAATTGCGTAAAAATATCACTAGGCTCCAATTTATCTGTTTTTGCTATTTACAGACCACCGTGCTATAAAGATCTAAATTCTTTCGTTAATACTCTTCAAAATCTTCTCAAAAATAACAAAAATACTCAACAACTCATTCTAGCAGGTGATATTAACATAAACATTCTCAAATGTAAACCCAAAATTAACGAATATCTAAGTCTTTTAACACACTATGGCTTTAGGTTGGTTATAAATTCTTCGACAAGAACGACTTTAGAATCAAAATCCTGTATCGATCATATTTTTGCTAAAACTAACAATATAACTATGTCTTCCACTATTCACTCAACGGTTACTGACCATTTTTCTACCACACTCAGCATCCGATCAAAAAATGCATTTAAAATAGATAATTTCGCAAACACCTCTTATCACATAATAGACTTCAAAGCACTCGGTTCAGATATAAGTCACGAATCTTGGACAGCAACGCTGAAAGAAATAGATCCGAACAAAGCTCTTCATGAATTTCTCTCAACTTTGGAAACATACACAAATAAACACTCCACTTCAAAAACCCATAAAAACACTTCATATAAAATATTGAAAATTAAACCATGGATTACAACAGGTTTGGTAAAGTGTATTCACAAATGTAATTTAATGCATACGAGAGTAAACAAAAACCCGATGGATAGCAAACTAAAAAACGATTATTTATTATGTAGAAACTTATGTCATAAATTAATTAAGCAGGCTAAATATAAATTTTATCGAAAAGAAATAGAAAATGCTAGAGACTCAAAAAAAATTTGGAAAATTATAAAAGATGTAGCTTATTTAAACCCAGGAAAAGTACTAATATCAAAGAATTGTTAATCAATGGGGAGATCATTTTAACAAAAAATGAACCTAACAAATTAGCGAATCACATAAGTACTCATTTTATTAATGCTGGCATTGATTTAGCTCAAAAAATCCTTACAAAAAATCAAACAAATGAAGAATTACTAGCAAAAAAATTGCTCTACCGAACGTTCAATTCACTCTTTTAATATATACAAATTAAATAAAACAGAATTAACAGAGCTTATTTTATCACTCAAACCATTTTGCGCTCCGGGCCCAGACAACATCACTAACCAAATGCTGATAAATCTGCGAGAACATATTGTTATACCTCTTCTACACATATTCAATCAAAGCTTCTGCCTAGGGATTGTTCCCGATTAATGAAAATTGCCAGTATTACACCAATTCATAAA
The DNA here is from genome assembly GCA_022606495.2 of Halesus radiatus. Lineage (NCBI taxonomy): Eukaryota > Metazoa > Arthropoda > Insecta > Trichoptera > Limnephilidae > Halesus > Halesus radiatus. The sequence continues at coordinate 100,390 of JAHDVE020006376.1, forward strand.
TCCGGAGACAAAACCCTAATTTCCAACTACAGACCTATCTCACTATTAAACTCATTATCAAAACTCCTGGAAAAGGCAATGAAAAAAAGACTACTATCCTACCTCGAAAAACATAAATTCCTTTCAAGTCGCCAATTCGGTTTTCGAGCAAAAATGGGCACAGAACAAGCTATATCAGAATTAACTAAATTCGTTGTTAAAAATTTAGATGATGGATTTAAAGTAATTGGAGTATTTCTAGATTTAGCTAAGGCCATTGACACCATCTCTCATGAGTTGTTATACGAAAAACTTTAAAATATTGGTATCAACGGACTGGCGCTCAAATGGTTTATTAGCTATTTTTAAAATAGGGAACAAATAGTGGAATTAAACAAATGTTTCAGTGACACGGCAAAAATAAAATACGGAGTCCCACAAGGTAGCATTTTGGGTCCCATTTTATTTCTCATTTATATTAATGGACTCACTGAAATTAAAATCCCATCTCTCTTATAAAATGTTATCAGTTACGCAGATGATACAGTAATTTTATTCAAAGCGCAAACTTGGGAAAAGGTCCTTAAAAATACGAAAATTGGTATGAAGGTAATAAAAAAATTGATCGACAAGAATCTACTTACCTTAAACACCTCCAAAACTAAGTACTTATCTTTCAGTAAAACCAATGCTGGACAACCAAAAACCTTTCCACATTTACACCTACACCCATGTATTACCCCTAAAACCTCAAACTGCACATGCGACAAAATTGAACACACGGATAATGTTAGGTACCTAGGGTTAATAGTGGACTGCAAACTAAAATGGGAACTCCATATTAACCTACTTGCAAAGAGAATCCGGAAACTATCTTATATTTTTAAAACAATAAGAAACATCATGTCACTAAAACGATTAAAAAATGTTTACTATGCCCTTTGTCAAATCATTTTAACTTATGGAATATCAGCATGGGGTGGAGCTGCAGACACATATATTAAGGCGCTGAACACATCTCACAAAACAATAATTAGAATCATGTTCAAAAAACCATATCGACATCCTACAGAACACCTATTAATTAGAAATAGCATTCTTGATATAAGAAAGTTATTTATTCAAAAAATTATCTACGATAACTGCTTAAAATCATCACCTTCCTACATATCTCACTCACAAAATACAAGAGCTAAATCTCACAATCATTTTCATGTACCCAATATTAAATCCACTTTTGCCAAGAAACATGAATCCTACCTCGCACCTCTCATATTCAACATCTTCCTAAGAAAAACCTCTCAACATATAACGCAAAACAACCTAAAATGGTTATATAAAAATTTCAACTCATGGCTAATGAACAGTCAAAGGAATTGCATCAAAACATTACTTGCAAAATCTCCTTAGTCTGATATTGTTATTATTATTACTGTTATATATGATTTTTAATTTAAACATTTTTAGTATGCCCTCTTGAATAATCCTTTTTAGCCTTTTTTTTAATTTTATTTTAAATTTCTTAATTTTTATTTTGTAACTTTACATTTACAATGTTTAAACTTTGTATTCAAAATTTACTTTATATGTTTTACACTTTTCTTTATGTATTTTTAAGTATTTTATCTCATTTATATATCTATATATTTATTTTGTTACCCGTTCAGAACAGACATCGTCTAGTGAGACGGGTAAAGTACATGTAAATGTTTAAATTTTATGCCAATAAACGCCCGGGTTGCCGGCAATGAAATGAATGAATTCAACTAAAGTCAACAACGGAAATTTTTAAATGTTTCGATGTTCCAAGAATACAATTTTTTTTAAACCGAGAATGTTCTAGTTAATCCATCTTAAAAAGGACAAAATGGCTATGACTCCTCATGATCATAATACCAGAGCAAAGCAACTAGACAAGCTAAATCATGAATCAATAATATCCTCTGGGAAGATGTAATGGAGACAGGTTATACATTTAAATCACTATTGCAGGCAACAAAATTCATTTTAATAATAATAATGGAATGACAACCATCATATAGTATTCATAATAAAAATTTCACCAAAATCACCCATTTGTTATAACATTGTAGACATCATTAATAATTAATACGTGTTCATGATTTTGGAAATGTTAATTCACTTAAAACATAACAATTAGTTTTCTACTACATAAATATTTTATTTGAAGACCAGACCGTTTGCACCACGGTGCTACAAGCATCTCTGAACCAGTGTGAAGATGTCTGTAAAAGGATGAAACCATCTGTCTAAAATACACAAACAGAAAAAATAAAATATGTATGTAACAATACTCTAAGGTATGCACAAACTAGTTCCATGTACCTACATTATAATTTTTTTTTTTCAATTTTGACCTACATCACAATTTTTTTTTTTTTTAATTTTGTATTTTCTTTTACATATTATAATTTTTGTATTATTGGCAATACAATAATATTGTGTTCCACTCCGCTTGTTATACCTTCTGGAATAAATGATTCTTTTTTATTACTATTAAGTATTGTGCAATGTGATTCAATCGAGGATTTAAGTTATAAATTTTTAAAATACAACTCTGCTAACCTAACAAATTCACAGACATGCTTGAGTAATAGGCCTTCCACACAAGCGGTTTGACCAGTGGTTTCGCCATAAATGGGCAAACTGAGTCGCGTAGCGGCAAATTCCTGGCCCAGAAGAGACGTGGCCAAAGGAAAGGAGAATGGAATACCGGGCCATTACTAGACCTAGTATTTCCGGTCAAAACCAAGCGTGTAGCGGCAGCCATCAGCCGGGCCAGAAGTGTGGCTGTCAGCAAAAATATATTAATCGAGTTTCTAGTTTTTGACTTGGCAATAACGGCACTTGGAATTTGAAATCTCACTTTGAAAACCTCTTTATTTATTGTTTTAAAATAGAAAATTATACCTACCTATGTTCGTTACAATCCTAAGACACATACATATTTTAATTACAGTTATTTTTTATTTTTTTTAATACATATACGTGAGCAAAAAAGAAGCAAAATCATATGTAGGTTTCTTTTTTATTTGTTAAGAATATATTTCACAGAATATCTATTAAAATTTATGAAAAACCGATTCATACAACTCGGGCCGCTAAAGGGCGCTAGTGTAGCATGTTGCCATCAATTGTCAGGACCTGAAAGCTGGAGGTATTATCATTTAAAAGTATTTCTATAAACTAAGATTTATTTGTAAAAAATAAAATAAATATGTATTTTGGCATATGTGACTTATAACCCTCAAACAAATGACACCTAAAACAGATGTTCTTTTTAGTGGATTAATATCAATAATAGGATTGACCTAACTATCAATAATAACCATTATAGCTACCAAGTGTCAGTACGAAATTTTAGTTTATTGTTGAATAAGGAGGTTTTAGCGTAAGGTGCGTGTGCTCTCGCCGACGTTTATGATTACTTATGCAACTAAGAGCGAACCATTGGACGTACGCTCCCGGCTATGTATCGGCAAAACGCAATTTTGGCTGGCCACCCAGCAATTGAGCAAACCAGTCATGTGGATGGTCCTTTAAGCATGTTTCACACAGATGCATTGCTTGCGTAAAACATGTTTCACACAGATACACTGCTGGCATAAAGCGTGTTTCACACAGATGCATTTCTTGCATAAAGAATTTTGCTCACAAATTCAATGCTTACATAAAGCCTGTTTCACACGGGCGTATAGAGCACCCATGAGGTGATTTTCCCATTAAAACGGTGCTACAGAAGTAATCTGATTATTATTAGTACTTGCATAATACATGTTTCACACAGATGTAAAAAACGAAAACTTAACAAATAAACAAAAAACGATTGGTAGTTACTATACGTTGGGCGAAATGATAAAGTACCTACCTAATAGATTATCAGTAAATTAAATTATTTATGTAGCACCATTTTCGTTTAAAAAAATTACGTCAAGGATGGTTGGGATAGGTTAGGTTATTAAAAGTGTGTGGGTAATTTCAAGCGATTACATTCGTACTCACATTTCATAATATTATGTTTTAGTTTATGATAACCTCAAGGGTTGGGTTGGTTTAGCTTAGGTTAGGTTAACTGCACTGCGGGTAACTTATTTCAAAAACAATAATTGGAATAAATTAATTTTAAAACAATAATAGTATGATGTGAGCGGGTGGTGGCAGCAGTGTTGCAAGTGAGAAAAAATGCCTCGACTATTTTTATTATTACTATTTTACCTCGGTTTAGATGTACACGCTATAGGTATATCAAATGATGATTAAAAATTTGGAAATAATAATAAAGAAAGAAAACTAGATAATTCGAAATCGTAGGAATAAAATTGCGATTTAAATGGAATAATATTTTTAAACTTGCGATTTAATATTTAGGAATAATAAAGCAACATAAAATCAACTATTAGGTACTTAACAATTTAAAATTAGGGAATAAATAAACAACCTTATAATTAATATCTTAGCCGACTAAATTAGGTAAATTCTAAAATGTTCATTAAATGTAATGTATTTATCGAATACAAATTAGAACATAGAAATATAGCTGCATTTTAAATATGTTTACTATTTATAGCTTAAACTTTCTATTGAATCATATATATTGTGTAATACTTTTACGAAAATTTACCTACTAGCAAGAAGGACCATTAAAGTTTAACAAAAATAGTGGTAATTTTTAGCTTAACCCCTCGAGTAAAAGTAAAAGAGTTAAAGATAATTTTGTACTTAACGGTAATAAAAAATGTTAAAAGATGGCACATTTAGTTGAATAAATTGAAGGAGCTGCTTTTATTAGTTTTGTCTCCAAATTTCCCGCTGAACAAGAAACTAAAGACACTTTCTTGGGGCTTTTCTTCAGCTGCGGTTTTATCTTTTTCAGTACCTTTTTTATCACCAAATAGATAAAAAGGTTTTATTGCTGTATCTCCCGCACCTGCAAATGAAAAACTTTTTTTTTATGATTGTAAAAGAAAACTGCAAGTGAAAGTATGAAAGTTGCAACCAAGCAATGTAGTCTTTGTTTTAACTAGTAATAAACATAATCGGGAAATCCAATTTCAAATAAACGTATTTATTCATACAAATTAGTTTCAAAATTATTTGTTTGACGAAGTACAATAACAAATATTTTTAAAGAAGTAACTTTGTGATTTAATTATGTGCACAATTAAATAATATTATTAAAAATAATTAATGGTTACTTGTGAAATATTCTAACAATAGAATGGTGTTCCAAATTCATTGTTCTTATTGTATATCTGAGATATCATGTTGTTTAGTATTACACATTTTAATATATAAAAAGGAAGAAAACAACCATTTCGATACCCGTGTTCTATTGCATTGGTCTCGCAAGTGGGGTAAGCGAGTCCATACTTGAGAGTACACCAAGTGACGGAAATGTATGGATATTGAAAATTAAATAAATTTCTTCCGTCTTAGGGATACGCGATCAAAATAGTTTGGAGACCACTGTTCTTTCAGAGCTTTGGAGATGGAGCAAGGAGCAATGAGTTTTAGCCCAGAAAAAAAATGTTTTTAAACTATGAGAATGTTTGTGATAATCATTCTTTATTCAGCTAGTAATTGAAGTAGGGCATGGAGTGAAGCTAGAGCAGGTTCCCTGATTTTTATTTTTCACCCTGAGGCCCTAAGGAAAATAATTTCCCTCAAGGCCTATATCATCTTTGGGGATGCTGTGTAGAGGGTATTTTAGGGGATAGGAAGGAGTGAACCTGGGTCTTGGAGAAACCCGTGTTGTAGGAGGGAGGAAACAGGAAACACAGAGGACGGCAGATCATTCCACACCCGAGCTGTTGAACACAAGAACGAGTCGTAGAAGTGACAAATCTCAAATGTGTGCAAATGTTGGGCGCGCGTTTGGTGTATTTCCCGACTGTGCACTGGTGCCGAAGGGATCAATGACACTAGTTCCTCAGAGCATCTTCCATTAAAATACCTGTAAAACAAGGACAGCATTCCCACCTGACGTCTGTGCTCCAAAGATTGCAGTCCGTTTGTTAAGATAGGCGAATCTATCAAACGGACCGCACGTTTCTGCACAGAGTCAAGGGTTTTTTTCATATATTTTGGGGCTCCCAACCAAAGGTGGCTGCCAAATTCTACAGTGGGACGCATTTGCGATTTGTACAGGGTCATCAGTTGTGTACTATTAAAGTATCTCTGGGCTTTGTACAGTACGCCCAGCTTCTGAGAGGCTAACTTTACTCTGGCTTCGATGGAGCTCCCATACCTGAGCTGGTCACTTAGGGTTACACCAAGCACATCAATAGAGGGCTTGTTAGGAAGATTGCTTCCATTAAAGGAGACTAGATTGTCATTTCGATCCCTTTTAGACATATTCAGAGATGATTGGATCTTTGAAACATTAAATTCGACAAGGTTATTCTTACCCCAAGAGGAAACCCTCTCGAGGTAACCTTTCATTCTCTGCTTTAAAGTCTTCCGAGCCATTGGAGTTTGTGTGTCCTTTGGAGGCTTGTCTAATAAAAAGCTGTCAGGACTGTACCGTCACATGCGTGAGAAGATCACCGTACGAGCGGTTCCACCAGAATCTGTATTGACGGTTGTTAATAATTTTGTTTTTCTCCAGGTATATGAGCAGTTTGTCGTTAATCACATGTTCCATCACCTTGGACAGAACTGATGTGATTGCTATGGGGCGGTAGTTGGCCGGGTTGGAGCGGTCACCTTTCTTAGGTATAGGATGAATGACCGCTTTTTTCCGATCAGAGGGCACAGAGCCACATTTTAGGGACATTTTAAAAAGCTTTCTCAAAATTGGAGCAATTTGTGCAGCATACCTCTACAATACCAGGGCAGGTATTCCATCAGGCCCACTAGCTTTATTAACATCGAGCCCCCGTAAGACGTGGAGTACATCCCGATGCCGGATCCTCAGGTTTTTCATATAAAAACCACAGTGAGGAACCGACGGCGGGATGGCACCTTGATCATCGAGGGCCAAGATCCGCGAACAATTTCCCTAATAGGTTGGCCTTTTCGGTGATGGTATTCGCTAGTGAACCGTCGGGTCTGGTAAAAGGTGGCAGACTGGATTTGCAGAAATCGCGACCTATGGAGGTAGCTAGCGACCAGAATGCTCAGCTGCTATGCGGGCAGGCTAGCTTTTGCTGATCTATAGGTTATGCTCAAATTTTGTCCTATTGATGATTCTCTTGCTTTCCTTTGTCAATTTGTTATATGGTGATCTGTTTTCCGACGTTCGAGATGTATTGTAGGCTCGGTAAGCTACGTTTTTCCGTCGAACTGCTTTGGAGCATTGTCTACTGAACCACGGCTTTGAGCCTACACCCGTTTGTTTAACAGTGGATTGAATGAAGCCATCCATCGCAGATGTAATGACTTCACCAATTCCCTGGGCACATCTGGAAGGATCCGAAATCTGAAAACAGACAGCTGACCATGGGAAAGCATTAGAATGAGCCCGCAGACCGAACCAATCTGTTGGCCTATAGTGCCAATATACGAGTATAGTGCTGATATTGGAACAGACTGATGAAAACGTTTGGTCTGCTCCTAAATCCTTATTTTTAGGTACCTATTTAAATCATCATTCAAGTCATCTGTACCCAAGAAATTAATTCATAAACGCCATTAGATTATGTCTATCAGTGCTTTTTAATTTAACTTCCACGACTAAAGGAGTAAATTATGAATACATTAGTCATGCTATTGTGGATTTATTACACTTACTAGAAACATCAAAGGAGGACTGGAACTGTTTATCAATGTTGAAGCTTCCTTCCGAAGAATCCATATCTTGGGTTAATGTCGGGAAATCCATTCTTGTATCTAAATTATCAGAATGAAAGCATAAAAAAATTTCGGTATGGTATTAAATATTTGACAAATGGTTTCTAGATAGTGCAATCAATATTTTTTTTTAACTTTTATCATCGGCTTAGTTAGTTTTTCTAATAATAAGCGATGAAATCATTTCTTACTCAACAAGTTGCAATCATCTTCAGACTGCATGTCAGAATGTCTCAACGATGAAGAAGAATAATCGCCGATGAATTTGTTTTGGATACAATAATCTTTAGTTGACGTTTCCATCTTATGTTGGGTTGATCTGTCATGCTTCTTAAATACACCATGTAATCCAAAAAATAAAATTACAAATATTTTCAAAATAAACCATTAATTGTAGTAAATAAATTATATAACATACATTTTAAGCTTATATTTTATATTATAGACTTTTGCCTGTACAGGGACATTTGATTAAAATGGTTCTCAATATGTTAAAAGCGGCCTTACATTATCGACTTGCATTGCCAAAATCCCACCATCGATAGGTTTTAGAAAAACTTGAGATTGTTCAGTTGGAGCAACTGCCGGTTCTGGTGTCAAAATATTATCACCCTGGCCGATTTCATCTACTGAAAAAAACTTTGATACTGATGCATTCCCACTTTGGGAGGATTTCTGAAAACAAAAAACATTATATAAAATAGAGTTATGAGGGAGGATACGGGTCAATGTGGAACCAGAGAAAAAAAAAAGTTATGTTATCAAGATAAAACACAAAAAAGGAAGGGGCTTTTAGGTATAAAGTTCAGTTTCAAGATGAGGAGTCGCAGCAGAGAGTTTTAAGCTCCCGCAAGAATGCAAGAGAGAAGAATTTATTTGTTGGCGCAATTTTATCAACATACTATAAAGAGCTACTGTGGAAAACGAAGCAAAAAAATCTAAAGAAAACCATATTTATATACCTGGTTTAAAAATAATAAAATCCTGGTAAAAAAAAACTCAGTCCAATCATCTAAAATAATCAATACAAAATGTGTGAATAATTTAAAGGAAATAGTCTGCTGATTGACAAAAATTTTATTTACTTTTTTATCCTGATAATATGGTTTTTTTTAGTTCAAGAATTAAATAGTAATGCAGAAATAAATAATATCAACATAAATGACCCAATAATATGCAATGAATTTCTGATACATTCTGAGCTCTCAATATGCTGTATGAATATAAGATGCATAAAAAAAAATTTCAAGCTGTTCTCGACCCAATTCAACGCGGATTTAGAATATTTAGTGAGGCTTGGTAGAAAGATTCCATTAATATGGGATATTAATGAAAGAAAGGAAAGGAAAGAAAGTAAAGAAAGGAAATAATGAAATGTAATGTATAAATAAATAAACAAATAAATATAAAATGAAAAAGGAATATGTTGTTATCCAATACATTGTATTCTAAGCAATTCTGAATATTATGATGTCGTAAACCTCCTTCCTTGCAAGACTTTAAAGAGTAGTGTAAATGAATACGGCTTTCTTTATATTTTCAGTATTAGTTTGAAAGCAATAGTAACCTGCTCCAGTTTCACGCTCAATCCATATGTAAAATCCATAGTTTTTTTCATGTCTTCAGGTCCAGTGTTTTCAGAATGATCAACCTTACCAGGGAAAAGTTTGGTTGGCAACATTTGGAATATAGTAAACTCTTCCTTCTCAGTGGTTTTTTGCATGGTACCATGTGGATTATCGTCGTTTCTGATAATAAGATCGTCATCTAGTTTGGTCTTAAAATAAAAATAATGATGAGTTGCAATTACAAAAATAAACCAAATACATCTTAAGTATATATTATGAAGACCGTAAAGTGTTTTCTCCTCCTTTAACCAACATTTCAAAGAGCCTTGCTGTGTCCATCATAAGGGCAGGTGTGCAGTGTAGTGAAATGTGTGTTTATTTGTGTAGAGGTGATATCGACTTGCCTTCATTATTCTTCAGTAAATCGTTACGCATGTACATCAAAGAGTTTTGCCCTTGGGTCATTTTCATTCAAAATCTTCTGTCCTATGATAACAGCATATAAACACCATATAAACGCGAATAGTAGAAATGGTAATTTTCCCTCATACGCAAAAGAGTCTGTAATTCAATTCGTACCATAATGAACATACTGTGTCCTTTTTACGTGTGTTCAAAACTGTTCTGTTTTACCAGCGCGGAGGTATGCAATGTCGATAATTTTTGCTCTAACGTAACAATTCTGAGCCCTGCGGTGCAATGCTTCGCTGAACTTACTACTCCTTTTTGACGAGTGTGTCAAAATTGAACTTGCCGTATCGTTCGGATAACCAAAAGAAAGACAAACATTGCCAGGTTATGAATAACCTGACAATATTTGAAAATCTCCTACTACCATCATAGTAAGCGGAAGATGTTGCCATGATGATTATGTATGCTTATGTTGTAGGGGTGGAGGACATAGCAAGCCAAGGAATTGAATTCACGACTTGTAATGCGAACTCAGCCACTGACCGGTTGAGTCAAAATTGAGAAAAATGAGGATGCTGTGATCATTTAAAAAATTTTAAATTGTATCACCAAGATAGTTCACAGGAAAATGATTGTAATTTTAAAAAGTTTACAGTTAACATCTTATATCTTATAAATTTATGTTGTACTTTTTCAATGGATTCAGGAGTGAATTTTATAGTGAGGGGACTATTTAGAAGAATTATATTCGATTTGACTACCAACCAAGGAGAGTATAATAATTTTAGTGTTGAAATATTTCTGAAGTCTCTGGCATTTCGGGGAATGAAGCCGAGCATTTTAAAACCTTTATTAGTTATTGAATTGACATGTATAAGAAAATTAAAGTTAGAATCGAAAACAATGCCAAGATCATTAATTTCATTGACAGAAGAGAGGGAAATATTGTTCATTTTATATTGAAAGTTGAAAGGATGATTTATTCAAAAAAATCTGATTGTTTGACATTTACTAATGTTTAAAAAAGTTTGTTAAGAGGAACGGCTGCGCTGCCTGTTTCATACATAACTTAATTTTGGATTTGAGGCGAAAATACCGGTCCAAAATGAATGATATATTTTTTTTAATTAAAGGATTCGTAAATATCTAGTACGCATGAGAAGTATTAATTAATTTTTGTTTTAAATTATGAAGTACAGGCCATGAAAAAAAAATAATTTTCATAATTTTAGAGGCAACTTAGAAAATTATTTGCAGGTTTATCGTTTTTTTTATTTTTAATATCATATTTGCTATGTAAATATGATTACGTAAATAAAAATATAAAAACAAAACATTAAAAAAAAAACATTTTTCGGGTCTTTATTTTAAATTATGGATGGCAAATTTGTGTTCCAATGTGAATTGGTCATTTTTAATCTAATTTAAAGTCCACCATAATACTTATTTTAATATTTTTTTATTTATTTCTATTTTTATTTAATTTAATAGTGGATCAGTACATTTAGACAATCAAAAATGGCAGGACTGTCAATTAGGTTGTTAATGATTCTATATAATACAACTAGATCTGACATAAATCTCCCTTCAGGCAGCATAATCAGATGTAATTGATTCTTAAAACTTACATAATTAATATTTTCAATTGTAATTTTGAGTTTAAAATTTATATACCTAAATGGTGCTGAACCCGATCTGTATTATTAGAGTGTACTTTACAAAAAAGGGGACCAAATAGGTGAATTATATTCCACAAATTATTATAAGCAATAATTATTACCTGAAAAATCATACAAATTGAATAATCTTCCGAGAAAAAATACATGCTGCCGACGGGACTCGAACCCGCGAAAAAAATCTTGTCTTGTAAACATTAGTTTAATCATTTAAAATAATAATATCTGGCAAGTAAAAATATTCTTACAATAAAAATGTAGATTCGATAGAATCTCGACGCCACCTAGTGAGAGAGTTAGCACTTACAACGCCTTTCCCACAAAAATAAAGATGGTTGTTTCCAGTGAGAAAAAATGTAATAAGCAATGATTGTAGTCTGAAGAACTAGTACATGTTGACTAATTTGGCGGGTAATGAATAACCTACCGTAGCTCAGTAGTAGAGCACTTGTCCGGTAAACAAAAGGTCGCGGGTTCGTGTCCCGTCGGCAGCATGTATTTTTTCTCGGAAGATTATTCAATTTGTATGATTTTTCAGGTAATAATTATTGCTTATAATAATTTGTATAATATTTGTGCTATGCATAAAAAAAATCTTGTCTTGTAAACATTAGTTTAATCATTTAAAAGAATTATATTCCACTTGACTTCCAACTAATGAAGTGTAGAGCATTCTTATACAATCTAAAGACTTGAAATCATAATCATACTTATAAGCATGACATAGGTATGCATATGTAGGTTACAATACCTTAACTTTTTGTTGAAAATCTTCTGTTTCTTCAACCTGGCTGATACTTTTATCCTTCACTGGGATACTTTCTAGCATCAAAGGAACATTGGTATTTTTATCTTTAGCAGTGTTAGATTGAACCTGAAATGAAATAAAATCCTTTTTAGATTAAACAAATACAATCATCCATTCACATATATTTTACTAATTTAGTGTTCGACCATTGTAAGACTCTTAAGGTCCCAAAGAGTGCGAGGGGATGGACATGTAAGAAAGAATGCTAGTTGTCAGGACAACAAAAATCATGACCAAGTGTGTGTCCCAATGAAAGCGACCCAGCAGCAGACCGAGGAAGAGGTAAATAGAGTGCATGGAAAAGAATTGGAGCAGGACAGGAGATGAATGGAGAGGGATCGGAGCCCGTGAAGAGCATCTGTGGAGGCCAAATCCCACCCTGGATTGTAGCGCCATGATGATAAAATAGTGTAGGACACTGCACAAGAGAAAATAATGAAATCAGTGGTGGTCGGAACACGCAGTGGTGGTACTCAGGAGTCGCCCGTTCATTCTGGTTATCCACAAGTTAACAAAAGAATTAAACAAAAATAGCTAATTGAGGACCTACCATTGAAGAACAAGACATTTGTTGAATGATGATCACACCATCTTCCGCATTATCTGTATTGCTTATCTTTACAGCATTTCCGTCAAATTGCTTATTCATTTGCATACTTTCCAAGATTATAGACGTTTCAACAGGCTTAAGAATAACGTCGCTCAAAACTATTATTTTCTTTTCCTCACTAATACCAGTTTCGTTTGGCTGAGTGAGTTTCTTCGAGTGTTCACCTCCACTGGATAGTTTTAGTTGCGGAAGAAATGAATCATTCTTGTGAACAGGTTTCATTATATTTTCAGTGCCAAACAACGGTCTCTGAGAATGGCTGGATCCTGGATTATCCAACTGACTCTCGTCAAATTTATGCCATGCAGATTTCTCAGGGATGTTTGGTGAGTGTGACTGGGCCTTAATATCTGTATAAGTAGTATTATTTGATCTCATTCTTTTTGTTTGACTTTCTTGAACTTCCAGAGGGGGTATTAGAGATTTCTAGAAAGTAATTTTACGTAACTGTTTTTTTTTAATCTTTAGATCAGCAATGTTACAGTTTAGGTTAATAATTTTAAAGTCTGCATCTAAAGGCCGCCCCACACATATTATTTACCCAACATTTTTAAGATATATGTGAGAAGGGATCGAACAATGAGCTTGACTTTAGGAAACGACTAGATGGTCGAACCTTTTGACAGAGTGGCTTCAGTTAGTACTGGGAAAACCACTTGTGTGGGGCGGCCTGTGGTTTAGTGTTATTTATATAACATAAGTACACATAATATATAAATTTGTTTGATTATAACATGTTGTACTATATTCTTCCTACCGTCCCCATAACAGTGACATGTAGTCCATAAAGACTGAAAAGCTGTGCCTACCCTAAGAAAGACGAACCATTGAAAATAAAAGAAGTTTTGGTAAAAAAAAAAAAAAAATTCTATGAATTTGTGAATATTTTTAATGTCAAATACATTGATAAATTGTTTCTATAACTTGAAAAACTAGACATAGCCTTCCTTTGGTCATAGTAGATCAAAGTACGCCACTCTTCCATAAATCCATGCCTCAATATTTCTTTTGATGTCAATTAATTTTGTAATGGGTTTTATTACTAGATGGAGGATGTTAAATAATTTTATAGAGAAAAATTGAAAATTTCTTTGTCAAAAAGTTGTCTTAGTTGTAAGTTGGTGAAATGTATGTTGTAATGATGATTCATTGTCTGTAGGAGTTTTGATCAGGACTCCAAGCATAATTTTCAACATTGCCATCTGTGCTACGAGGACTGGTTTTAAGGTGGTATCGCATGAACTTACCTATTCGATAAGACCATATTGTAGATAAGATTGGCATAAGGCATAATAAATTTTAGTTCTTCTTCATCTATAATGTTTCTTATTGTCATTAACTACGCATTTTATTAATTTATGCATAGTAGGTATGGGGACAGATTTTTAAAAACCGTGTAAATAAGAATACACATTAATAATATGTATAAAAAATATTGTGTTACCCCAGAGCCAAAGAGTGTACTGTCTTTGAATTCCAATTTGACTGGTAAGTTACAATCTGGCTTTTTCTCCTCCGATGATGTGCACATTTTGTTATCCATCAATTTATTTTTAAATCTTTCTGATAAAACTTTGTACTGAACCATATTTTCCTCTATACTTTTCCGCAGAGAATCAGTAATATTCTGCATTTTTACAGAATCGACCATGAACTTTGCAAAACCAATAATAATGTTTCTAGTCTTTTGAATGTTAATACTGTAGTATTGTTCGGCAGCCATTTTGAGATAGTTAAGAGTATGAGTCTCTTGCATTAATTTAAATTGCAAAGCAATCAATTCGGTTTTCGCCTTTGTCCGTTCAACGGCAAGTTTCGAAGAGTCATACTCTAACTTACGTTGAGTCCATTTATCTTTATACATTTTCTTAATTTTTTCAGCATCTTCTAGATATCTCTTGTTCTTCATTTTTTGTTCACTGAGAGATCTATTCAATTCAATCTTGTAATTCTCCATGGAATAATTAATTGAGCGCAATCTTAAAATGCAAAAAAAAATATTGTTAAGAGTTCGTAAAATAATTCAAAATATTAAAATTACACACAATTCGATATAATTAATTAAACATTTACGTTCCACGTTTTTAACAAATATGTCAAATATTCAATTGAATTTTTTTTTTTATATTTTACCCTTCCAAGCGACTCTTTAGTTGAATTATCTTTTCTTTTCGGTGAGCAATTGCTCCCTGAGCAGTAATATTTGTTTGTCGTATCTCTTCACATTTTGATTGGTAATAGTGGATTAATTTTATTATGACTGAAAGAAATAAAGAAATATAATAATTTTTCTATTGATATTCTTGTAGAGTAATCATTATAGATTTTTAAAATTAGTTACCTTTGATAGAAGCTTTCTTGAAGATTACATCTTGTTTGGATACGTTTATCTCCTCCAATATAGAATTTAATACTTGAGCCTCTTCTTGTTCATCCATATTGCGGTCCATCGCGATCCGAAAGGAAATATAAAAAATCAAATAAAATTTCGAAATGGCGGGCACAATATTATCGTTTTGTTGTACGTCCTGCAAATGAGTTTTCGTTAAAAAGGGATGTGAGTAACATGCAATCGTTATTTGCTATGAAAGTAAGAACTTTAAACAATGGGCCATTTAAAAAAAAGCAGAATATTCTTGACAAATAATAAATTTGGAACTAAATTGCCTTCCAGACGAGCGGATTTGCCCTGGTTTCTCCAATAATGGGCAAAACGAACCGTGTGGCGGCAAATTCCTGGCCAAGAAGAGGCGTGGCCATAGGAAAGTAGGACGGAATTCCTAGATCTAGTATTTTGATCAAAACCAAGCGTCATTGGGCGGGCCAGTAGTGTGGCCGACGGAAAAAAGATGTTAATCGAGTTTTTATTTTTTGACTTGGCAATAATGGCATTACTCCTTTTCTTTGCTGAGCGAAGCGGTTTTGAATTTTAAAATTTCGCTTTAGAAATCGCGCTTTATTTATCGTTTCAAAATAAAAATGATACATGTCTGTATCCGATACAATCCTTAGATACATGAATATTTGAATAAGAATTTTTCTAATATTAATTTAATATTTACATTATTTTCTTCGATTTGCATTTCCTCTAATTAATTCACTTTTATATAACATATTTATAAAATCTACGTATAATTATATACAATTAAAGTTATATATTCAGAATCGACATTTGCTGATCTATACAAATATATATTTTTAAACCCATTATATTTTTCACTGGAGTTCCTCATTCTTAATCACTCCCTCCGACTAGACAGGCCTAGAACAAATTGCACAAAGGCTAGCCGCGTGCATTTTGTTCGGACCGGAAACTATCGTAAAGCTTAGAGCACCCTTAACTACTATAAGTTTAGAAAGTCGGCATAATTTTACAAAAGGAACTGCCACCCGAGGACAGCAATAAACCTAAAAGTACTTGAGCGGCCCGCCAGACAATAGGGCCACACGACCTTGCTAAAGCGTGAGACAAGTTCTAATGGAATTGTTGCAGAACGGGCCCACCAGCGACATCAAGCGAGCGAACTAGGTAATGGTCGATACTAGCACCAGTGAACCGTTGCAACGTTTCTATCAAACGGGGATGGAAGAACTATATCACGAGAAAGTTGAGTTCAGAACCCCGGCTCGGGAGGTTGCCCCATCTCCGCCCTTCGGAGAGGGTACCCAGGCCGCGGGAGTCGTTGAGACACGAGACAGATGACAACCAGCCACAGGAGTAGCTGGTCGTCGACAAAGTTGACTTAAGGACCCCGGCTCGGGAGGTTGTCCCATCTCCGCCCTTCGGAGAGACCGCCCAGGCCACGGGACAAGTCGATTGCACGCTTACGCCAAGGAAAGTACCCATCCTCACCCCTCGGAGAGGCCGTTGCTGCCGACGTTCGTTCAGGAAGTTACTGGTCTCCGCCCTTCGAAGACCAGCCACTGGACTCTGGATAGTCATTGTAACAGGGAAGTGCTTTTGAACTCTTTATGTAATCCTCCCATTGCCCAGTGAAATTAGTTTTAAGAATATAGACTTTTACGTAAAATAAGCCAAGTTAATCTCTAGTTTTAAGAATCAAACTTTTTTGTAGACTGAATCTCTAATTTTAATGACCTTTTTATACTTAGTTAATATTAAAATTAGTTTAAGACTAAACACACGATTATAACAATAAATGCTTTATTGTAATTACCTAAAGTGAGTTTCAGTTACCACCTTTTTGCGTTATTTCTAGAGATAATATTACCCAGCTATATAACAGCGTCTTAACAAGCACAACAATTTCAATAATATAGGCAGGCATAAATTCCCAACAATAAAAAAAATTATGACAGCAATGGGGAAACCTCTAAAACGATGCTTTTCAAATAATCTGGTACTGAATAGTATGATATAGCCTTTTGTAATCACCTAAAATAATTGACCGAATTCACCGAAATATTTAGATTTAAAATGTGCATTTTAAATAATAGGAATTCCCAGATTAGACCGGCCATAAAATAAATTTAGTACAAAGGCTAGCCGAGCCTATTGTTTGAAAAATCGTAACTAAAATAATATAATCTTAACTGCTATTTTGGGAAAGCCCGCAATTCCGTTGGAATTTTATGAGACGTCAATAAAAGATAATCCCCTCAAGGGAATTGAGCCGCGGATGGAACGACCGCTGAACAATACAGGTAGACAGAAGGACAGTGGGCTCTAGAGGAGAGTCGATTGCCAGAGTCCGCCCAGGACGGAGAGTCGCGTGCAGTCTTCCATCGAGGAAGCAAAAAGTCGGTTGCAGTAGTCCGCCCAGGACAGACGAGTCGGTTGCAGTAGTCCGCCCAGGACACCCAGCCAAGTGAAACCTTCCGCCCAGGAAGGTTCCAATTCTCGCTCCTTTGAGAGGCCGCCCCGCTCCTTTGAGAGGCCGCCCAGGTCCTCTGACGACGAGGGAATTCTACACTTCCATCCCAGAAGGAAGTAACTGCTCTTCGCCCTTCGGAGATCAACATCGGAGACCGCCCAGGCCTCTGATTATCGCCGCGTTGCCCCTACTCCCGATCCGGAGGTACACGAATACGTAGTGCGAACGCGAGGACTCTACATACAACGCAGCCACTGGACTCTGGACATCCATCACCAAAAAGGGAAGTGCCTGACTATAATGATAATTCCTCCCACATTGCCTAAGCCAGTGAACCTCTAATTTTAAGTACAAAGACTTTAACAGTAGAATTAAGTAATTACCTAAGTCAGTGAACCTCTAAATTTAAGTACAATGACTTTAACAGTAGAATTAAGTAATTGCATATCTAGTTTTATTAAATTTATTATGTCTAATTAAGTTTTACTCTAGATTTAAGACTAATCCCACGTATATAAAAATAAATTACTTGTAACTACCTAAGATCGCATTTCTATTCCTCCCTTTTTGCGTTATTCCTAGAATAATACCTAATGCCCGACCCACCGTCATATCAAGTATTGTTTTTTTTTTGCATTTCATTCCAAAGGAGAATAAATAGATTGGAAATCGCCCAAGCTTCTGGTCGTCAGTCGTCAGGTTGGTAATCTGATTTTTGACACAAAATTGTTATGATTGATTATTATTTTATCTCTGACAAACTACAACCAAATAGTTTCGTTTCAGTATAAAATAAAATAAACATGAATCAAAACAATAATTGTTAAGCTTTAATATCCGTAAACGATCAGCTTTTCATTTAAGAATCATCGAGTCAATAGAATGCCAAAAAAACGGAGAAATCTAAACACAAGTTCCGATATGTATTACAGCCCCGACAAAAAGAATAAAGACAATGTCAAAGATAGTAAGCGACAATTATGTTGTATTAACGGTCATATTGTTTCGGTAATTATATTGTTAATACAGGGTTTAATGTTTAGATGATGTGGTCTGGATGGCACGGGGAAGGCTAAAAGGAGCCCTACAGGATGCACTGGATCCTAACCTAGATGCGGATTCTTCGAATGAAAACATCCCAGTAAAAATGGAGAAGTATGTTTTTTCACCAATTAGATTTATTTAGCTCCACGATAACGAATATATTATTGTTATTTACTGGTGGCCATTACAATTTTTTTTTACTAATAGTCTATTTTTGTAACCAGGAACACGGATTTGAGGGATGGAAAACTATCTTTGAGTGCCAGGAAAGATTTTAGTGAATTTTCCGGAGACAACGATGATGATGTATCTGACAAAAGTGACAAAAAAGTTTCATGCAGGAAAAGACTATTATCTCCAAACAGATCAAATTCTTATGTGATGAAATTATTTGACCGGAGTGTGGACCTTGCTCAGTTCAAAGAAGACACCCCCCTGTATCCCATCTGCCGAGCTTGGATGGCTAATCAACCCAGGAATTCTTTTAGGTTTGTTGCCAACTTCTATTTTATTCCAAAATATAACAAACAACACATTTTATTCCGGAAGGGCAATCTACTTTCTACATCGGTCCTACTTAAATGGCGGGAAAGGTATTACTATCTGATATTTTTGTATACCAATCTCTCTGTAAAGGTACAATTCATAAAAAAAAATGTAATACAAGTTTTCTTTTTCTTATCTTCGTGTCTTGTGTGCAAGGATATTTTATCGAAAGGACAGTAAATTGAACTTGAACAACGGATAATAAATCATTACACTTATGGCACTGGAGTTGCGGTAATTGTTTTAGTTTTTTTTTAGTGATTTAGGCCAAGTGAAGACAATAATACTTGTTTACAAAAACATTTCACTAAATTGACCGAGCATTTACTTAAACTTCAGTTTATAGTCGTATTAAGTCCAGTATTAAGTCAGTAGTACTCGAAGGTTATACTCTATGTCGAATAACTCTCACAGTGTGGATGCGAAAACTCATGACCGGCTTTAAGCCGACTTGACTTCAGTATGTCGGAGTCACTACGTCACTGGTCCGTCCATACTAGGTCCGCAGGTCACTGCAAGACACTAGTCAGAAGTTTGTAATTCATTCTTCAATGCCTGCGGCGAATGCGTTCTTTGCAATTGCACAGCGCAGGCAAGCCGTCACTTTCAGTAGTCAGGCGAGAAGTTACAAACCCAAACTCCTGCGGGAAAAAAAACGGCAAGGGAAGTCCTGTATTTTTTCTCCTGTATTTTTTCTCACTTAATGATGATTCTGATAATGTTTTTTTATCATATTTACATACTCGTAGATGTAGATCAGTCGGGCCAGTATCAGCCATGATAATAAAATAATAGTATTTTTTTTCCTTTAGTTCTGTGATTTTAATTGGTTTGTATTTGGCACTTAATATCGGTTTTTAAAATGAAAACCATTGTTTACTTCAGTGAAGTACATACACGTTTTTCATATTATTTTGTTATCTAGGTATTTGTTTTTTTCGTGTTTTTTATTTTTATAATGTCATTTCCACCACCAGCGCAATTTAAAAAATCCTCATTTAAAATTGTTCTATCTGCAAGGTTATACCTGCAAAACAAAACGATGTAGGTATCGAATCGAAAAATTGAAGCAATGATTAAATTCACTTCACCAGATGAATCAAACTGAAGTGATTCACTACTGCGAATGAATCTGTCCATGTTTATTACAAAGTACTCTTTAATTTCAGATAGTACTTTTATAGTTGTGATATGCTAAGTACTGTGTTAGCAAATCTATTATTTTTTAAAGATATAGAAGTTAAAAACAAAATCTTTTTTCGAACGGGACTCTTGTTTTCGCCCGCATGAAGTGTGTTGACTACATGCTCATGTGTTAAAATGCTAAGTTTCAATATCAATGAGCAGACAGCCAACCTAAAATGACCTTTATCGTTTTTTCAGACAAAAATCTCCAGAACCCGAACCTGATGACAACTCTTTCTGTAAAATAGACCTCCCCCCTCCGGAGGGCCCCCTCGTCCCACGAGTGCCGCCCCTCCTACCCGACCAACTCCACTGCGGAAAGCTCAATATCAACTTCAATTATGTAAATTTCTAAAACTTAAATTTCATTCCAACTTTACATGTCGCAGGGTTACTACAACTAGGTAACTCCGAAATCAGGGTTTTCAAATTACACACAAAACCATAACTTTATTTCCTCTTGCATGTACGCTGATTCGGACTTACCAAGTTGTAGTCATTACCCCGCGATGGATGTGTACATGAATCATAGAGTTGCAAAACCCGCCCTGAAAATTTTTGTTGTTTTTGAGATGTCACGAAAAACTGTTCGTAACACCTAATGCGAGGTACACATACGCAATATGTCATTAATATGAACGCATGTGGCCTATCTTTCAATATCACTAGATTATATTCCTAGAACCGCTAGCCGAGCGGTATTTGTAATGTACGAGGTTTGTTCAAAAGAAAAGGTGAATTTCGAATTTTTTCGAAAAGTATTTATTTATTCATCAAAATCCATTTTCTCCCCTTCAAAGTAATCCCCCTCAGATATAATGCACTTCTGGTATGCGCTTTTCGGTATGGCCATCAGCTCGTTCTTCCATTCTGACTTTATCTCATCAATTGTGGCAAAACGCTTTCCTTTCATTGGTCTCTTCAGTTTCGGGAATAGGAAAAAGTCGCAGGGAGCCAAATCTGGTGAATACGGTGGTTGAGGCATGATTACGGTGTTGTTTTTGGCCAAATAATCACGAACAAGCATTGATGTGTGAGCTGGTGCATTATCGTGATGCAAAATCCATGATTTGTTTTTCCACAATTCCGATCGTTTGAGCCGTATTGCTTCACGCAAACGTTGCATAACTTCCTTGTAGTATTCCTTATTAACCGTACGACCTGTTGGCAAGAACTCATGATGCACCACGCCATTGATCGAAGAAAACAATGAGCAAAACCTTCACATTTGATCGAACTTGGCGTGCTTTTTTCGGTCTTGGCTCTTCTGGCTGCTTCCATTGGGATGATTGGACCTTGGTTTCGACGTCATAACCATATACCCACGTTTCATCACCAGTTATGACCCTTTTGAGCAAATCTGGATCGTCGTTGACGTCATTCAACAACTCCTGAGCGATACTAATGCGACCTTGCTTTTGCTCAAAATTTAGCAATTTCGGAACAAACTTCGCTGCCACACGTTTCATGCCCAAACATCCGAGAAAATTGCATGGCATGAACCGATTGATATGCTAACATCCTCTGCAACTTCCCTAATAGTGATTCGACGATTTTCCAAAACCATTTTCTTCACTGTTTCGATGTTTTCTTCGTTTGTTGACGTGGTTGCAACTCCAGGACGCTCATTGTCATTAACATCTTCTCGGCCTTCTGTAAATTGCTTGTACCACTTATAAACACCTTTTTTATGACAAAGTAGACTCGCCGAATGCCACAGTCAGCATTTTAAGTGCGTTGGAGCACTTTATTCCATTTTTAACGCAAAATTTAATACATATTCTTTGATCCATTTTTTTCAAAAGTAAAAAAATCGAAGAACACACAAAAACGTGACTAATCTTTCCAGTTGTCAAAATCAAACCACTAATCCAAAATGGCTGATAATGCTAACATATGATAAACATGTGTGTACCAACATCAAAGCGCCCTTGAGGTGATTTTCTCACGAAAACGGCGCTATAGAAGTAATCCAATTATTATTATTATTATAACACAAAAAAAATCGATAATCGAATGTACACAGCCTGCGAAAATTCAAAATTCAACTTTTCTTTTGAACAAACCTCGTATCTATAACCCTCTCCTGCCAAACTGTGCCCCCCTTACACCGTTCTGTGCCCCCTCCAATCCTTCAACCTTACACGTATTCAATCGTCATACAGTATAGCTTCCGTGCGTAGCGTAAACAGATAATCTATGTATACGTCTGCTTTATGTTATGATGGTATATTAACTGTCTGAAACCCACTTATAAAAAGAATCTACATTTTATCCTTGATATCTAAATAACTTTACATTATTCTTTCGATATTTAGTGAAGTTAATATTACGTTTATGTTCAATGTGTTGCAAACGGTTTTTTGCAACTGTTTGAAATCAGCAGAAAATTCCAGACCTGGGGCGCTATTCCCGTTCTTTTTAAGGAAGATTCCTTACTTTTTTCCTTGTTAAGACTTTACCAATTTGCAAAGATCCTGTCGATTGAAAATGTTAAATTGATGAAACATTCTGGGCGACGCAGATGCTGAACCAAAAGCTTTTAAAAATAATTACATTATATTATAATCCATTTTTATTTTATTTTTAAATACCATAAGTAAGCTTTTAACGAAGAATCACGTTTTATGAAAAGGTACCTACCTCACTGGATAGTAATGACCTTTTTTCGTCTCTAGTTCTAATAGTGACATTTGAAGTTGCGACATCTTTCACAATTCACGTCAAGCGCAAATTCAAATGTCACTTTTAGAACTGACAAAAAAAGGTTATTACTATCTAATGAGGTAGGTACCTTTTTATAAAACGTAATTCTTCGTTAAAAGGCTTACTTATGGTATTTAAAAATAAAATAAAAATGTATTAAAATGAATTATAACATAATGTAATTTGTTTTTAAAAGTTTTAGTTCAAAATCTTATGTCACTTGAAGATATTTCATCAAGTTGTGTTTTCAAATAATCTCTTGACAATCTATTCAGAATCTTTTTACTATGTCTCACCGGAATTCTGCAATTAATCAAGAAGTCTTTAACCCTAAGGAAAAATGTAAGGAATCTTCCTTAAAAACAATGGGAATAGCGCCCCTCTTTTGTAGGTTAGTATTTATTCCTACAGTAATATTGGGTAGTGTACGCAAGAGGTGGAAAAAATTTAGGATTCTAATGTTAATGGATATTCCCATTCGCTTTGTTGACTGCGGTGTTATTTCAAAATCATGTATAAAAAAAAGACTGTATAAAAACAGATTTGACTGTAGTAACATTTGAAATGTGTACATTCTAGAATGAAATGACTCCACCGTCCATCGATGTGTTGCTCGACATGCACAAGACCCGCTGGTCGGCCATCAGGAGGAACTGGTTCGAGCAGTCTGTTAAATATGAGGGAAGGTATGCGGAGACCCAGGAGATGCTCAAAGAAATGGACACCAAGTGAGTTAAACAATCATTTAGGTTGTGGTGCACAGAAATTCAAATGTAACATTGTCATCAATAAGGCAATCATCACCATTTTGTTTTTTTTTTTGACATTTGAAAAGTCCCATTTAATCGCCGATTCTAGATCTGTTTCAGCTTTTGAAGAATTTTTGATCAACAGAAAAACACAACTGTCGTGTTGTTGTGCTTGATAGCTGATTGCAATTTGTTCAAAAGCTAAAACGGACCTAGAATCAGCGTTTAACGGGGACCTTTCACATGTCAAAATAAAACAAAATGGAGCTGATCGGCCACTTGATGACAATATTACATTGAGTGGATGCAATGATAATAATGTTATCACTAAATTCAGAAAATGGATATTTAAAAATATTTTCTTAGCACAGACAAAACTATGAAGAGCTCAATATATGAGAAAAATTAATAAAACAACTCTCAAATGGCAAGCCGTTGCATCATGGAATTTGCATAGCTTTTTCTGTCCAGGTTTTCTAGGCCAACGCAACAATTTTCATCATGAGCTCTATGAAACTTTGAAATATTCATTCAACTATCAAAAAATATTCAGTGAATGTTGAAACTGAGGCAAAGACCGGTCAGCAGCTAAGTTGCCATCACGTCTGGGTCCCACCCAGGGGTCGTGAGTTCAATTCCTCGTCTGGCTAAGTCCTCCATCGTGACATAAGCAACATTTTCCACTTAGTTTGATGGTAGTAGGAGATTTTCAAATACATTTTGTCAGATTATTCATTCGTAACCCGGAAATGTTTCTTTCTTTAAAAAAGGGTAGTAATAGAAAAAATTCCAAAACAGCATTTTATATACCACCTTTGATATTATTTACTCACTGCCATGATTTATTTTTATCTTCATTATTTAGACTATTCTTTATGTTATTTTTTCATTTATTTTCAGTTCCTGAGCGCTGAGTGATGGTAAAATGAGTCAAATCATTCATTTACATTTGTTTTTTTTAAACTATTATATAAGTGAAATAGTTAGAGGTGCATTCTTATTTTTTCTAAACTCAATATAGTTTACCCATAGATAATAGAAACAAAAAGAGATATGAAATGGAAGTTATGCGTTTGGTGTGTAGGTAGAAAAAAAGGCAGGGCTCCACTGTGCGTAGATGCGATCTGCAATAGTATGGCTGAACAGTGTTGGCGACACTTTAATGAGTGTGGTTTCATACTATCATGTCCCATCTCCCTTGTTTCTATTATCTATGGTTCTACCTCATGGAATCTATCTGATAACTTAATATTAAGACCTTGGAATCATTGAAATAATTGACAATTTAATATTAAAATAATTTTGACTCTAGCTGAAAACACTGTACTTAGAAGCATTAGCTTTCAATACTGGAAATGAATCATGTTGTGTAACTTTTTCACCTAATAAATAAAGGAATCAAGGAAAATTATTAGGAATTATACTAAATTCAGAACGCTTTTCGAAAATCATTTATGTTATATTTTTGTAGGAAATTAAACACATGCTTTTTAAAATCACCTTTTAGAAATAATGAATAAATAAATTTAATTCAGTACATTCTCTATTTACTGTAATATGTATAAATATTTTTTTGTTTGTGCAAGTTATAATTTTTACTATAAGCGTACAATTAAATCACTTTCTATAATCCCAATCATGTACAATCATTCATTTTTATATTGTATTTTGTGTTTTATATTGTCCTTTTTGTGAAGTCTCGACAGATAATTTGCATTATCAATTTGTTCTGAATTTGTCTGTACAATTGTGAAAGAATATAATATATTATTAAAATATATACCAATCAATCTGATTTATTGTTGTTATTACTGAATCAGGAAACAGTCCTACCCTTCAGATCACCAATAAGATTCCTACTTTCCCTCCCCACTTTCTACAGCCTCACAACATACGGTTAGTGGGGAGCAGTTGGGACTCTTGTGCAGTTCACAAAAAATAGGGTTGTGTTTTATTGTAATATGGTTTGACCTTTGAACATTTTTCTTTACGTACATGATTTTTGAGTTTATGTAAGAGACCTGCATGAATATTGAGTTTATGTAAGAGAACTGCATGAATATTGAGTTTATGTAATATACCTGCAAGAATATTGAGCTGTTTGTGTAAGAGACCTGCATGAATGTTAAGTTTATGTAAGAGACCTGCATGAATATTGAGTTTATGTAAGAGACCTGCATGAATATTGAGTTTATGTAAGATACCTGCATGAATATTGAGTTTATGTAAGAGACCTGCATGAATATTGAGTTCATGTAAGAGACCTGCATAAATATCGGATTTACATAATATTCTCTTGGGATATTCGAATGCTGTTTTTATTATATAATCATACTTGGCAAATAATAACATCTGTTTATAAAATAAGTTTTATATTCTTTAGTGTTCTATGTATCATTTAAATACATACATTATTTATGTACTGACTACACTTGCAGTTTTCCTATTCAACTTCAATCTGGCTTTTCGTTCCTTCTTTTTATTTCTCTTTGGTTTGGCGGGTTCTGGTTTGCCGGTATCCTTTTGAAAATCAACCGGTTTCCTTTTTTCAGGGTGTGCCACTTTTTTGGGACTCTTTGTTTCTATTCCCTTTTCATGCTTTCTCTTCTTGGTTTGCACCACCTCCGCTTTGGGACAATCCGCCTTCTTGTGTCCAACTTCTTTGCAGTTGAAACAAGCCTAAAATAAAATATTACATAATTATAACAGAACTTTTGGATCAGATATTTTTTTTAAAAATTAGCATGAGTTTTAACTTATTAATTGTTTTTGTGTTTAATTTGTAGAACTCCATTTCATTTTTTTTATATTTAATAATGTTATTATTAAGTTCTGCAAGTATTTTTAGTTTTTATTATTGTGACAGCTGTTTCGGTGTTCAAGGCCATTTTCAAAATGCGGTTAATCCACATTGTGACGACTTATTTATATGACATTCACTCCCACCCTATTCTAATTTGGACGGGTTGTTAAAAATAATGATTTATTATTGGTCAAACCGATTCAGTTGGAAAATAATTGATATTCTCTAATTCTGTGAGGTTTTTACATTTATAATGTGTTTCATAATGTTTTCTTAATTGATTTATTAACTGTGTTATATTGTTTTGATAATGTGAACATACTGAGAAGCGGTGAATATATAATTTTCCTTACTTTATTAATTAATGTTATATTAGGATCATTTGTTTGTTTGTTCATTTCTAATTGTTTAAGTAAATTTAACCTAAGACCCTTTCTTTCTATATGTAAGGGTTAGGGCCCGTTGTTGTCAAGCGGGACATGATTATTTACTTTACTAAAAAAAAGGTTCTTCCATACTAGCGATGTAATGATACAACACATTGTGTTTTTCATAAAAAAGGGTGTTTTGAAGTTGTTGACCAACTAACCATCTCGCCGTTTATCCGCAGCGGTAGGCAGAGAGAACGGACTGCCAAACAACTCGATCTTGGTATACACTTCTTGCTTCATTCACATTCATACATCGTCTCGTAGTTGTTGACTTTAAACAAATAACATAATAGTGATGTAACAAAAACTTTTCGGGTACCTAGTTAAAAGATTTCATATTACTTGGATCAAGAGAAAAATAAGCCAAAATGGCCATGGAGGAGATTAGTAGCAAGTATATGTATACATTAGGGTAATGACTAGTTTTTGTTTGGAAGAGTTTATTGATGGTTTACTATGAATAGAATATAAAAGTATGTACGGTAAAGCTCATCCTTGTTTTGACATTTGACATTCTAACCTCAAAACCGACCGGCCATAGATTTGGAGTGTTTTGGCAGGCTTTGAAAAATTGAAAATTATTTTACCTATGAAAACTAACTTTAGAAAAAAAAAAACAAAATATACTTTTATTTAGTTATTGTACCATCTTACCAGATAATGTATTTAAATATTTGTAAAAATTGTATATAATATCTATTATAAGCAGTTTCTCCCAATTAGGCTACTTAGATTCAAGAAATGATTATTTGACATTGCCGATCGGATACACCAGTAACGGATACAAATTTTGCGTGTCCGATGGGTAATTTCGGCACACTAAAAGTTACGTAACAAATATGTATGCATGTTGTGAAAAAATCTCTTCAAAACAAAATGTCTATAAATTGTTCATAGTAAATGCCCAAGAAATACAAAAAAAAAAAACTAGTTACTCAAGTTTAATAAGTTTTACCTGTGAAAAATCACGGCATGTAACTTGACTTACAGAGTCCCACTTTTAAAAATGGCTTGCAAAAGTATAACATATAAAATAATAGGTAGGTACCCACTTAATTACTTTTGTCTGGATTTGAAAAGATTCTTTTTGAAAATAATTTTCTCCACACCAATTTTGAAAAGTTCATGCTAGTATCAAATACAGTAGAATATAATAATACACGCAGCTCCTGACAATAACCATACATTGAGATGGCAACGTGCTAAACCAGTGTCCCTAGCGGCGCGAGATGGCGAAATTGGGTTTTTCCATACATTTTAACTTCTGGCGTTCAACGGATACAAATTTTGCATTGCCCATCGGGCACGCTGGCACACCAGAAGTTAAACAGTATTTGATGAAGGGGCATACTCACAAAAGAAATTATGTTGTTTAATAAGTAGAGGACATGAACAA
Source organism: Halesus radiatus (assembly GCA_022606495.2). Classification (NCBI taxonomy): domain Eukaryota; kingdom Metazoa; phylum Arthropoda; class Insecta; order Trichoptera; family Limnephilidae; genus Halesus; species Halesus radiatus. The sequence continues at coordinate 128,949 of JAHDVE020006376.1, forward strand.
ATCCAGACAAAACAACACACCTGTTCTTTCAACACGACTCCACAATAATGCGCCTTCAAAGTGCATCTGTTGCAGTATTCGCAATGCTCCCATGATGGTTTAACGCATCGCTGGCACGTGTTGCAGTGGACGTAAGTACTCCCGTTCTTGCTGGTGCAGCTTTTGCACTTGTTGCAGTGGTTGTTCCAGTCGCCGATCCACTTCAGACAGGGCCTGCAGAATGTATAGCCGTCTTCCGTAGGCAGCTTGAAGTTCTTCAGGGGGATGTTGGTGAATAGCCTCACGGGTGAGCCGTGCTTTGAAGCTTTTTGTTCTTTGAAGTTGAGATGAGAGTCGTACGTGATCTAAAATATTATATTAATAAATATTGCAGATTACATTGACCATTGTATAGTAATCGCCAATTAACAAACAAAAAAATAAGACATTCATGACAAACATTTTTTGCGTGACAGGACTAACAAAGTAGTATCAGAACATTTTATATGTGCTCAAGAAATACAAAAAATAATATCAGAACGTTATTATGAAGTTCCGTAGATTCTAAGACACCGATAATGATCTGATGGTGAGAAAACTGTTGAATTTACATAACGATATTTAAGTTCGTCAAGTTGCTCTATGGTAGAAACCCTGACAAGATAAGCCGACTGATGACCTTCTTGACTCCATCGAAGCCAGTCAAGTTGGCCTCTCAGAAACCTCTGGGTGTACTGTACAGGGCCCGCAGATACTAGTACACAACTGATGACCCAATACAAATCGCAAGTGTGCCCACTGTAGAATTTGACAGCCACCTCTGATCTGGAGCCCCAAAATACATGGAAAACCCTTGACTATGTGCAGAAACGGGCAGTCCGTTTGATAGATTTTTCTATCTTAATAAACAGATTAAAATCTTTAAAACACGGGCGTCAGGTGGGAATGCTGTCCTTGTTCTACTGATATTTCAATGGAAGATGCTCTGAGGAACTAGCGTCTTTGATACCTTCGGCACCAGTGCATAGTCGGGAACATGCCAAACGCGCGCCCAACATCGCTTCTACGATTCGTTATTGTGTTCAACAAATCGGCTGTGGAATGATCTGCCGGCCTCTGTGTTTCCACCATCCTACAACATGGGTCTCTTCAAGACCCATATTCACTCCTTCCTCTCCTCAAAAAAACTCTCTCAGCTTCCTCAAAGATAACGTAGACCCTGAGGGAAATTATTTTCTTTATTAACGTAAAAAAAAATTCCTGAGTATACAGAAATACCGGCCACATGCAAATCTAATTATCGCAGAAAGGTTACGAAAAAATAATATGTTAAAACTCTAAATTTATTTTTAGTTAAGTACCTGGTAGTCGCACATCTCTAGGAACGGAGCGTGATTCTTTATCTGTGGCTCCATGAAGTACGGCAACACCAACATGACTGGAAGGAGTGCATCATCTTTTCCGCCATTTTTTATTTTATTTACTTTCCTGTGACGTTTAGAAATCTCACGTAATGTCTGTGCCAATGGCTCAATGCGTCCCCCAAATGGAGGGTCCATGATAAGAACCATGTTTTTCCCGCTAAAAAACAAAATAACATGGATATAATACAATCTTCACTGTTTGGTTATAAACTAAGTACGAATAGGGACAGATTTGTTCAATAGGCAAACAGAAATATTCCAGTTAGGCATTATGAATTGGCATCAGTTAAAAAGAATGCTATCACCAAATACCGTAGAAATATGACAATACGCTCTAGAGGCGCTAGTGTGGCATGTTGCCAGAATTTTGACAAAGCTGTCCGTGTAATCAAATATCATAGATATCAAAATACTGGCAACATGCTACACTAGCGGCCCGGGCTAAGCGCTTCCGGGCTGTATTAAAATAAATATTTTATACTTTTTCTGAACAATTTCGACAATGTGCAAGTGCAGCTAGACTTTAACTGTTAATGCAATCCTAACAGCCTTTTTTAATTTTTTTTTTTATATATATATACATACATGAGCAAAAAAGGAGTAGTCATATGTAGGTCACCTAATAATTATTTTTTGAACTTTCTATTACTATAATTTATTAAGAACATATTTCACAGAAAATCGTATTAATCGGGGGGGGGCGGAAGGGTGGACCGCCCCGGGCGTCCCTTTAGGAGGGCGGCAAAATAAAAAAAATGACTGGCGAGCAGAACGCCGCTGATGCCGGTTTAACTTATGAAAATTGGTTAAGACAAGAAATGTTCGAATCGGTGGATAGAATTATACTAGAAATCAAGACCAGATTTCAGCAGCTGGATGTCAAGTACTCTTTTCTCACACCAACTAACTTACTGAATCCAGAATACAAGTGTAAGTTCGGAGAAGAGCACTGTGACATTGACATCAATGTGGATAAGATCGAAATCGAGAGGGAGAGGTTACGTAATTTCGTTGCATTGGCTGATGCTAAAACTCAAGAGAACGCTATGAAAGGATCGCTCGAGCTTTGAGAATTTATTCAGCATTACAACTATGGTATTTGCGTACCTAATATCGTTATCAAGCTACGAATCTTTCTAACCATAGCTATCAGTGTTGCTTCATGCGAAAGTAGCTTCTCAAAGCTAAAATTAATAAAAAATTACTTAAGGTCTACCATGAGCTCCATAAGATTGAATGATTTAGCAATTCTATCTATCGAAAAAAGACAAAATTGACTTTGATGATGTTATTGATGAGATTTTGCTGCGCGTAAGGTCCGAAAAGTCAAATTTTAAACTTAAGAATACTATTTTGGTAGATACCGGTAGGTACCGATAGTCACCGCAAAGTTTGTATATACCACGAGCATCACTCGCAGATATACTGAGTATAGTCAAACTTCTCAAAAATTCAAAGTCCCCTGGCATAGATAATATCCGAATGTTTGACATAAAAAGACACATAGATATTTGGGGTCCTATATTAACCCATCTGATCAACACAATTTTAACACAAGCTGTGATACCAGATGAACTCAAATGTAGTATTATCAGACCTATTTACAAAAATGGGAAACATACTGATATAGAAAACTATAGACCGATTAGTATATTACCCGCCCTAGAAAAGATTCTTGAAAAATACATATCTTTAAAACTAAGCAAATACTTGGAGTGCTTTTCTTTAATAGATCCTAATCAATTTGGTTTTCAAAAAAAAAAAAATACTGAAATGTTACTTCAGGATTTCTCTAACTATATAAATAATGAACTGAATAATAAAAGACATGTTTTGGTACTGTTTATAGACAATTCAAAGGCATTTGATACTATAGACCCGATGAAATTGTTAAATATTTTGGAGGCAATAGGGGTAAGAGGAAACTTTCTCAAACTATTCAACAACTTCCTAACCAACCACCAAATCCAGGTAAAAATATCAGACAAATTTAGTAAAAGAAGAAATGTCAAAACAGGAGTTCCACAAGGGTCAATTTTAGGTCCAACGCTCTATATTATCTTTGTATCACTTATGAACAAAATATTCTCGTTTGTTAAACATTATGTATATGCTGATGATACAGCACTTATAATATCCCATGAAAATTTGGATACTGCAATAAAATTGTTACAGGTAGACTTTATTTCTTTATAAAAATGGTCACATGACTCTGGTCTAATAATCAATGCTAAAAAAACGAAATTGATGCATATAAGATCCCCGCATGCAAGGTACAGAGAGGCACCTGTAATCATATCCCATTCATTTAATTGCATTCACAATAATACCAAACAGCCCTGTGCGTGTACAAGTATCGAATTAGTCAACCAGTACGTGTATCTAGGTGTTACGGTGGATTGTAATATGAAATGGGGCGTACAAATTTCCAACCTCTGTAAGCGACTTCGAGCCATTGTAGGAAGACTCCACAAGATAAAATTATACGTGCCTATAAAAACTATGAAACTAATTTATTTGTCTCTAGCAGAATCGACTATAAGGTATGGTATAACTTCTAGGGGACACTCCTGTAAGACCAACATAAAACATTTACAGCTGATTCAAAACGCCATGGTAAAATTGTTAGTAAGTAAAACAGTTTTTAACCAAAGGCGAGACATTGATATCATGTACAAATCAATTAATGTATTACCTGTTCGTGGTCTTTTGTGGCATAAAATTCTACTGCAACATATATCTGAAAGTCCGTATGAGGCAGTGGTGGATCATGTACACAATACACGTTTCACACAAAATATAGGAATGATAGTGCCAATATTTCAAAATAAATATGGTCAACGAACCCTTGAATACATTGTACCATTTATATTTAACAAATTGCCGTACGAATTTAAAACAATTGTCCTATGATGAAATTCTCACTGATGTTAAAGTGTTGGCTTTTGGAAAGTAACCTTGTGTATTGATGGTAACAAATATGACGGTCTCCATGGTTGTATAGCTCCTAGATATCTGGTGTACTTACTGTTTTATATATATATACTACTATTATATTTAAGTCTATCCTCATTGTAACCAACCTGTACTGCTGTTTTATGTATATATGTATATATATATTTTTTTAAATTTTATTTCTTAATTTATTTAATACTTACAGATGCTTTGATATTTCTGATATTTACGTAATAGTTATATTTTTGTAATATGAATGTTTTTATAATGTTGATATTTTCAAAAGTATTGATGTTTTTATAATATTGATATTTTTATAATATTGATACTTTTATAATATTAGTACTTTTATAATTTTGATATTTTTTATGATATTGACATTTTTATATTATTATTTAAATCGGTGTTATAAGATTGGACTCTAGTATCTCAATAACAAATCTGTAATGCTTTTACCATTATTTTTTCTCTTTAATTTTTTTTTCTCAACTTATGTACAGGACAAGATGCATGCGCCTAAATATAATAATTTTTGCCCTACATTTGTATGATGATTGTAATTTATTGTTGTATTATATTATATTGTTGAAATAAACTCCTGCTGACAAGCTACTTGCAGTGGCTTAGCGGGTATAAGTTCCCACTGTATATAATTAATATTATACAATAAAAAAAAAAAAAATATTTTCCGCTCTTTCATATGATTCCTTTTTTCCACCATTATTTTTATGACGTCACAAGGGCGGCAAATTATGATTCCGCCCCGGGCGACGATGGAACACGCTACGCCACTGCCTGGAGGTATTGTCATTTTAGAGTATTTGTTATAACTCACCTATTTTGGTGTAGGAACTCGTCGAAAATTGTGGTAGCCTGCTCGCCATTGAAAAAGTAGTTGTTGAAAATATTGTAATGACAAAACTTGTTGGCTTTGTAGAACGCTCCGTGGCGACTGTCAATATCCAGCAATATGGATGTTATTCCATCTCCCAGACAATTTTCCTGGATGTGCTCATGAATGCTTGGGGTTCCAAGACATACAACATTTCTAAAAGAAAAATGAATGGATTAACTTTGGTCAGATATACACTGATGCAAGATTGGTTGTATTCAATTCTGCTAGACATAACATAGTTGGTTGAGTTTGTAGAAGACAAGTACGAAGAAGTATATACAATGTGACTGAGATATAGTAACTCTCATTTCCGCGGTCCACTCTATACCCAGACACGATCTTCTAATCAATCCTGCTCTCCATTCTTATTGCTTTATGCTCTTGTTAAATATTTATACGCATATTACGTATTATATTATGTACTCGAGAAGCCTGGTTAGGTGTTATAACACCAAAAGAAAATGACAAACTATTAAGAGGAACGGCTGCGCGGCCTCTTTCATACAAAACATAATTTTGGATTTGAGGCAAAAGTACTCACCTAAACC